>CAAKHG010033404.1:0-13714 GCA_901007715.1 Dactylopterus volitans
TCCGTTTATCAGAGGCGGCCCTTTTTCTCACATCATTACCTCAGTAAACTTATTTATTATACTTCATAATTAGTTCTCTGCATTTGACCCATCCGTTAGTGCACGACATGCACAGTTAGCACACACACACACACACAGGAGCAGTGGGCTGCCATCGCTAGAGTTTGTGGGGTTAGTCGCCGTGCTCACAGGCACAAAAAGTGACATTTTCCTCATGCGATATCGCCTCAACTGCTAGTTTTGAGTCTTTTTTTTCAATCTAGCATGACATTTATTTATAATATTTGGATCTCCCTTAAGAGTATATAGGTGATAAAGCAAGGTGGCTACTTTTTAATTGTCACGATTGCTGTTCTTGCCTTGTGCCACATCCACCCTTCTTTCAAATGTGATCACCTGTGGTTGCAAAAAAAAATCCAAGATGGCGACGGTCAAGCTGCCGGGCTGGAGGCCTCTAATTAAGTGTCCACAAGCCAGCGGGTGACATGGCGCCACGGCTGCTGCAGCCACTCCGTTTAGACTTTGTTTCCAACAAACTTTCCGGGGCAACTGAATCTAATGTAATCAGAGTAATTTTCTGATTAACGCCGGCCCAATTGATTGCATTTACATTTATTTATTCATGAGAACGAATGCGCGCTCACTGTATAAGCTCATCAAGTCACAAACTAATGCACTTTATGTTTGTTCCCTGATGCTAAGGAGCCGGCGAGTGGAGCCGAGTGCCGCTTGTGCGTGTGTGTGTGTGTGTGTGCGCGTGTGTGTCGAGGTCTCGTGTAGAAACGGGCTCAGTGAGAGACTCCAGCCTGTCAGCTCCTTCCTTAACCTCCATCGTCTCTGCCAGTCCGGTCGCCGGGATGCTTATCTTCTCGCTCAACCGTGAATGCGCTGCCCTGAAATTGGCTCCGGGAACGAGCCTCTAAAAATAGGGGGGTAGTGTGACATTGATAATCTCCGCTAATGACACGCTAACGGCAGCTCCCCCCTGCGTGCGCGCAGCTGCCCGGAGCCGGCGGGCGTCACACTTTCCCCGGGTCACTGCGGCCTGTTTATTAGCGCCACCTGAATTGCGACGTGCGAATGTTTGCGCGCGCGGGTCGTCGTGGGCGTCTGCGATGTGGACGGTAACGATGATTCATGATGATGCATTTCATTAGCTTCTCTCTTACCCCCCCCCCCCCCCCCCCCCCCCCCCCCTCCAGGCCTTTGTCAGCGCCAGACACGAAGAGGACAAGGTCATCGTGTTCGACAGGGCCAACGTGCTCTTCATCTTCAACTTTCACCCCAGCAAGAGCTTCCAGGGCTACAGGGTGGCTGTGGACCTTCCAGGAAAGTATCCTTTAACGTTCACACGTCGCCTCGCCGCCCGCCGCCTTTTTAAATTGTCAGCCGTTAGCTTTCTAATGTCACGCCGCGGCGCACCCCCGCACGTCCTTCCGGAGTAATGATCTCTTTGTTGGTTACTTCCGCGCAATAACAAATCTTTGGGGCGCCGCGAAATTACCGATGGCGTTTCAGCCGAGACCGTTAAATGGCAGCAATTGAAAAATGAGGGGCAACATGGTGACATACGCGTTTATACGGTGCTGTGATTTGTTGATTTTTTTTTTTTTTTTTAAAAGCCATCTATTTGTGCTCTGGCACAGACCAAATATTTACCGGGAGCACGGGCGATGGTGCGGCCAACAAGTCGACATGAGGTGACACGCCGGTTGTAGACGACTCCGATCCGACCGGTGCGTTCACACTCCAGGCGTCAGGAATTCCAGCAGACTAATTAAAGGGAGGTATTATGACCGCAAAGAGGTGGGGGGTTTTGACGAATGCAGGGTCTTCATTTCAGTGCACCGGAGTCACGGAGTCACCCTGAAGAAGCCAACAAGCATTGACACGTTTTCCTTAACGACTCCTGCCCACTGAAATAAGCGCCTTTTAGTCTTCAAACCTGCCTTGGAAGCGCGGAGCGGCATTTTAAACGTCACCTTTTTAGGTCACAGCTCTTCCGCTCCCAATTTTAGCTCATTAAAATGCCAATATTACCGCCACTGACGCCATATAGATGTTCAAAAGCCGTTATTCAGCTTTTTTTTTCTTTTTTTTCTTGCTTTTTTTCCTTGCTGCCATGAAAGGACAGAACAGAAAATTTGTTTGTCTACCGGCTTTGACCCACCTATCTCCTAATGAGTACATGAATCTGGAGCACCGCGTCGGAAAAATTGCGAAGCCATTTCCCCAAACAGGCGGGCTCCGCGAGTGTTGCACAAGCCGAAGTAAACTGCTTTTTGTAAGGGACTAATTTTATGGGAGAAAGTCATCCGGCGCTGCAGCGTAGCTCGCCGGTGTGCGCTTAATTGTTTCGGGACCGGGAAGCGGCTCCGCGGCGCGTCATTTTGGCGGGATTTGTGCACTTAGAGGCATGAGGGCACCCGGTTGTATTGTTTTCTTACATCAGTGTGTGCAAACTGCCCTCGCTGTCTCAGTCGGTCTCTCTGGGGATGTCAAACTACGACTTCCCGGCCATAGAATGATGGAGTTTTGTTTTGAGAGTGCCTTTAGTGCGCACGGCGCCGTGCGGCATCTGGGTAAACAAGTGGCTAATCTCCAGTGAGTTTCCCCTCATCAGTCAGGTGGTTGGGCGTTTGAGGCTCGGAGCGCGGTGGCTTTGCGCCGTCAAACGGGCCTCACCTGTCAGCGCCGCCGCTAAATGTTAATTGTCGCCTTGTCTTCCGAGGCTGACGCTTTTTGAGATCTAATTTTAGCGGCGCCCGTTGGAAGGCGCGCGCGCGCCGCTTGTTTACAGTGGCGTTCCGACGCTATCAGACAGAAATAATGGCAGAGCCCATTGATTCAGAAAGCGCTCTCTTTAGTGGCGCTGGCTGTCTGTCTTCCCGGCGAGCAGCGCCGAGGAATTTAATGAGTCCCACAGTTGTGATTACAGCAGGCTTAATGATCAGGGATGTGGGGGGGGGGGGGGTGCAGAAAGCTGACAGATTTGTATTTATGATAACGGACATCGCTCTCCTCCGGGGCCCCGCCGCGGCTCGCGCCGGCAGTTCCCCGGGATGGGCGCGGAGGCTTGTGTTGCCTTCTCGTCTGTGACTTGACTAATGCGGCGGCGAGGCCTTTTTGATGGTTTCCTCTGGACGCCGGCGGTTCAAATCGCCGCACATTAACAATTCGGTCTGAAATTGTTGTGGCTGTATTGGCAGACAATGAGGCCGTTAAGCAGCGGCGCTTGTTTATTTATTTTCTTTTATTTAAAGTCGAAGCTGAGAGTTAATTATGGTGAGATGGTAGCGACTCCTGCATATGCTAATTCTGAAAACATATCAAAATATGTCTTTGTGACAGTAATAGAGCCTATGCTCAGTAGCCAGTCGTAGTAATACGCTGTATCATATTTCAGACCATCACAGGGGGAATATTATGACATTCCTCTTGTTATTGCTACACATTATCTTTGCAGTTACTGTACACTATTATTTTCCCATGGATCTTTGGATAACCTGTTTAAGATCATTCTTGAAATTGTTAAAAAAAAAAAAAAAACTATGCAACACAACATTTCCTATCTCCATCCCGACAGTCATCAATCAATAATTGAAGATGAAGATAAAACACGTCATCAAACGTGTACAATGGGAACAGGAGAGGAACGATAATTTATTTGATGATTTAAAAAAAACACACACACACACAAAAACAACAACAACAATAGCTCAGAATCTCTCATGTGTTAATTGTGGGCTTGTTTGACAGGGTGAAACGCGGGTTCAGCACTAACAGCCTTGCTGCGCAGTTTCTGTAACACCGTTTTTGAGGCTTTATTTTCATTTAGGATGGAACCGCATCTTTTCCTCCTGGTGCTTCTTTTGATGTTTTAAGGAGAGGCCTCGTGCACTGGGTGGGTTGAGAGGAAATGCAAATAAATGTGAGGGCAAAGCTCGGGCTGTCATTATACAGAGAAGCAGTAAACACATAAAGGCAAATGTGCTGTGTGCGCGCGCGCGCATGTGTGTGTGTGCGAGGAAGGTAAATGTGCTGGGTGTGTGTGTGTGTGTGTGTGTGTGTGTGTGAGGAGATGCAGATCCTCCGATGGGAATGTGTGCAGAGGATCCAATTAGGGGAGAAGACAGATGAAAGTGCCACTCAGAGGCAGAGGAGGTAAACAAGACAAGCTCAAAGAGTCCAAAAGTGCTTTTTCATTACACTCAGCTGTCATATACTTAAACTTTCCTCTACCTGTGCGAGGGTCAGAGATGTCGCCGCGGCGCCGCACGCCCATGTTTCATCAGAAAATAATGGCCAGATGAGGCTGACCGTGCGCTGAAACGAATTCAATGGGAGCTGCCATTTCCTGTGGCAATATGGCGAGTGCGTTGGCTCGTCGCATGTTGGATGTCTGACGCGTTCGTCTGGATGGAGCTTCAGGTGGTTTACTTATGTGCTTGTGAAAAAAAAAAGCCTTGTTAGACACCAAAATTAGCATGCCCTGTATATGTAGGGCTTAAATGCTTGTTAGTAGAAAAATAGGCAAAGGACTCTATTCACATTCCTGGCATGCGTTCTGATTGATAGAGGTCTAGTTTATACTTTTTTTTCTTTTTCTTCTGGTCTACGTCATCCGTAAGTGATGGGTGGCAAAGAGTACAACACCGCATGGAGGCACAGTTAGATGGTCACTGTTGCTTTTTTCATATCTTCAACATCATCTCTTCCACGCTGAACTGAACACCGAGCGCGGACCGAACGATACTCGGGCGCCACTTGAAGGAAGACGGGCTTGCAGTTAGGCTGCGTAACCTTCAGCGTCCTCCGAGAGGCAATTTTATTTTGCCACACTAAAACACTTAAAACGCCTTTCAAGGCACAAGAGACGGCGTCATAAATGTCACCACAGTTGTGCAGATATTGCCTAACTATATACTAGGAGGTTCAGCGAATGTAATTGCGTGTACCCTATATATCCATGTAATTCCACATCCCCTAGCCCACATCTTCCGCGAAGCTGCACACGGCTGCCTCCTCTTGTTCAGTTGGGTCATCGCCATGGGAACAAATGAGATTTTAGCTCAATTGGCTCTGATCTCGGGGTATCCGGACCTCCCACCAGAAGACAGAAGCTGGAGCTTCCTGAATGGTGGGTGGTATTGTATCTCCACACACCTCACCTGCCTTCTCCATCAGCCTGGTCAGGTACAGGTGGCACAGAGGCTAACCCTAAGCGATGGGTGCGGTGGTACGACGTGCCAGGGCGGTCACTGTTGGGTCACTGCCGATCGGAGGTGGAGCTGATCAATACCCGTCACCACTGCAGAGTGGTTTGAATGCTGATTGCACCGTCTCACGCTGAAAACAAAAGCAAGATGTTAGCAGGTGTTAGTGGGTTGTTGTTTTTTGGGGGGGGGGTTTGTTGCCGGTGTGGACGGGGTTTATGACTCCTTTAAAACACAACAAACAAATAAAACAAACAAAAAAAAACAACAACACACAGAATGCTTCCCAATGGCAGAAGTGTTTGAAAATGCTCCTACAGTTCTATAGCCCTCCTGTGTGTTGCTGAATTATACATATAAAACTCTAAAAGGAATCCACAGTTGATGCTATACCGATGCTTTTTGGGTTAATGCCTGCTGTGGTTTTAGTGTGCGGGGTTGTAAAACCGACAGTCTTGCTGCCTGAGCTTTAAAGTAAATGGATAATAACTCTAAGTCAGCTGCAATGTAGTCATCATCCCTCGGTACCACTTCTTAGTTTGAGGCTCAGTGACTATTTGGCCTCTTCATAGTTTAAAACAAATTTTTTTATCTTGCTTCTCATTGTCCTCTTGTGAATGCGGTTTTCTATCTCTCTCTCTATCTATTTCTCTCTCTCCTTGAGAAGCAGGAGTGAAACACCTCACCATAAACGTTGGCCATTAAAATGCCGTCCACACCAGCTGTTCGACAGGCACTCAAGCCATCAGTGATTTTTTTTTTTATTATTATTATTATTATTTTCTCTCTGACTCTGTGGTGGACATGTTCTTCGGGCTTTATCTGGCTGGGTAGCGCATTTGAAATCCCAGTTGGACTCTGCCATGAAAGCCGTACCTGTCAGGGCAGATTGGTCTTTGATTTACACTGTACCAGTGGGCAGCCCGGGTTGTGTCAGATCATCATTTCTGCCTGAGCCATTCCTTGAATGCTATTTGAAATAATTCCACTACGGGTGCTGCGATTCACACTGACTTGCACCGCCGAGAATAATCAGAATAAGCTTGACTGGTCACGTGTGTCCACGTGGGCCCTCAAAGGAAGTCGACTCCGGTTTGGTGTTGCTCACGTGGCGGCGGAAAAAGTTAGTCTGCCGTTCCGCCAGCCAGGCACTCCGTCCGGTTTGCAGTGGAGAGAGAGAGCGCCGACGTGCCCTGCCGGGAAAAAACGGCAAGACTCCTCTCCCCCCGCAAAGACTGGCGCATCGGGGTTGACTTGGGAAACAGGCTCCAGTTAAATTGGGAAATCATGGAAGCATCTCTCTGGCCCGACCTCGTTATGTGGTCTGTGACTGGCAAGGCGGTCCTGCTGGTGGAGCTCACCGTCCCATGGGAGGAGGCCCCGGAGGCTGCCCACCAGCGGATGCAAGCCAAGTATCCTGACCTGGCCGCCGAGTGCGGGCAGGCCGGTGTCGGAAAGCTGTCACATGCCCCGTGGAAGTTGGGTACCGGGGCTTTGTTGGCTCGTCAGCCTTGCATCTGCTCCGTGACATGGGCTGCGCAGGAGCAGGGCGCCGGAGAGCAGTCAAAGAGCCGGCCCAAGAGGCAGCTCCCGGCCGTGTCTGAGGAGGAGGCATAGGAGTTAGGGGCCAAATAACCCGATCAGCAGGTGGGCGGCAGGGAGAGATCTGTGCCATCGCTGCAACACCAGGACATGCACTGGGGTTAAACGAGCGAAACGTCGATGGCTGACGGTCCCCGGCTGATGACCCGTTCAGACCCTTCCCCAGGCGAAGGCCTCTTTGAAGCACGTCTACACCTAAAGGCATCGTTGGTGGTGCATGAGGCAGAAATGCCCGGCAGATAGACCACCAACCTGTTTCTCTGTCCTGAATCCCATATCAGGCAGAAACTCCATGTGATAGCATGACAAACGTCCAGAGACCTGATCTGCAGTTCCACGTTTTGACGTCCCGAAATATCCTCGTCGAATCCATTGCGGATCTCATTCCGGTAAAAGTAAAACTCGGAAACATCAGTGGATGAATATGCCTCCCAAAACTCCCTAAACTCATTATTGGCTTTTGGCAAAAGTCAGGACTAATGTTGGTCCCGGTCCCGTAAGACACACAAAGCAACAGTTGGGATAGACTCCGTATACGCTCGTTAGTTTGTGACGTTGAATGTGACACACAAAAAAAAAAAAAAAAGACGAAACAACAGAAATCCCTCCAGCCGGCACCGGGAAAGGAGTCAATTACCAATTTTAGCAGGTTTATCCACGATAAAAGAGACACTTCATACCCGTGATAAGTTTGGTGGAAAGACGGTGTGCGCTGTATCGGACAGGATCTAGTTGAAAGCCCGTTAAGCGGCACCGATGGCGTCACGCTCTCCCCGCAAAGCGTCGGACATTCCTTTATTTTGAAATTAATTGTCTTTAAGGGTCCGACTTTACATCAGTTTATTTGCGAGGTTCACACACGAGCTGCTCCGGCTGTCTCTCTTATTCCTCCGTGGCGGCGGAGGCGCCTACCGTTCCTTCCATGATGTAACTTGCACCGGCTGAGCGGAAAGCCCACGGAAAAGCCGAGCGCGCGCAGACGATCCGCGCCGCATTATCCACGCTCACACACACACACACACACACACACACACACCACTTCTGCGGCTGTCGTTCGCCCGCGCCGGGCTGCTATTACCTGTGTAAAGCCAGAGAGAAAACAAAAAATGACAAGCTGATGGAGAATTAAGTGGAGGCTTGGTCTGCAATCACGGTCATAGCCAGATTGTTTTCAAGTCATCAATGGTTCTAATCGTCGAGCTTCAGATTGGTTTCTGGGCTCTGTCTTCTCATTGGACAAAATTGATTGTGTTTTTAAATCTGCCCCTTATTCACAACGCTCGTATTGATTACTATACTTTACAGCCGAACTGCGAGCGGCGTCGGCTGCCGCCTGTAGCCACCGACAGAGACGTAATCACTCACAGCCTCCCAACTGCTCCGAGTTAGTGTAGTTGTGCCTCATTCTCACTGGCCCTGCTTTTAATGGAGAATGTTGGTATTAGCGGTGCCAGGGCAGTTTGATTTGTATCCCAATATCACAAATTTGCATGAAAGGGGCTTTGCGGTCTCTACGGTGTACGACACACAAAATGCACCCATCAGCCATAACATTATGACCACTGCATGTTTACCACAGACTACAATGGAACAGCACTGCAATAGATTTCCCCTTCAGGAGGAGTTCCATGTTAATTTTTTTTATTGAATCTGTTTGAGAGAGGCGTGGACATGTTTGAGTGATGGTTATCGGGACTGTAATTTGTGATGCCGTCAAACTGTGCTGGGTTACAGTGGGAGGTGTCCCTAATATACTGAAGTGCATAAGGGTCACAAAATATTAGCTCTCAGCGTAACCCGACGCAGTTCAACAGCATCACAAATGACAGTCCCAATAACAATCATTCAAACATGTAAGCGCCTCTCTCAAACAGATTCAATAAAAATTCAACACAAAACTCCTCCTGAAGGGAGAATTTATTGCAGGGCTGTAAAAATGCAGCAGTCATAATGTTATGGCCAAGCGGTGTAGCTCGACCCTAAATTTTAAGAAGAAGAAGATCGCCATCCTGAAGAAACAAAAGGACCGGCCGATGCCTCTTTCGATGCAAACCATCACATTAAAAAAAAAAATGTACTGTTTGACGAAGAATTGTGAAGTGTTAAAGTTTCTGCTATTAAAAGACTCAACTCTTCAACCTCTCCTCCTCAGTCTCCCAGCTGCGTCGTAAACCCTCTGAGATCATTTCCATATTCCTCTGATAGTGGTTGTAAAACGTCGGCGGCAGGAAGGGTTTGTTCTGTCAACAGAGCGCCCGTATAGCAGCGAGACGAGCAGAGGAGGTGTGGAGGAGGGCGTCTTCCTCCTCAGCAGAAACAATGCACAGAGCAGCACTTCCTTTTAATCATGACTATCAAAGCCGACAAGCAGGCAGCAAAAGCAGAGTTTTTACAGTGCTGGAGCGGAATGAGGCAGTGTTTGAGGATCACGCTCAAACTGCAGAGCATCGCCTATGGGGAGATGAGGTGATTATTCAGCCAGCCAATTAGGGGCCTGTTTGCATGTCTTCTCCTCTCTCTCTCTCTCCCGGTGTTTGTTGCACTACTACTCCTTTACAGCTCTCGTCCCTGAGATAAGGAGTAAATAATGCGCCGCGCAGATGTTTAAGGATGTTTACATTATACAGTACATGGACGTCGGGGGTCCGCACGCGGGCTGCCAAGCATTTCTAACCGGCATCAGCAAGTCTGAAAGTTTTTGCGCGAGAAAAAAACAAAAAATGCATGTGGGCACATATGGTATATACACGCCGATCAAGCATAACATTAAAACCACTTCATGTTTACCATAGAATATAATGCAACAGCCCCAAATTAAATCCCCCACCCACCCCCATCAGGAGGAGTTCTATGTTGAATTTTTGTTGAATGAGAGGTGTTGAGATATTTGACGCTAACTTGTGATGCTGCTCAACTGCAACACACTGAGAGGTGTCCCTAATATTTCGGGTCAGTCATATGCATCGGGGTGACCAAATATTAGGGACACCTCTCGGTATAACCAAGTACAGTTCAACAGCATTAAATCCGCAGCCCCAATAACAATCACTCAAGTATATTATACTTTGTATCAAAAAAAAAAATTAATGCGCGGAAAAAAATGTAGTGCTTCCGACCGTTCAAAATGTTGTTTGAATCTGCTGCGTAGTGGCTAACGTGTGCACACCATCGAATATAGTTCGACAGCCCTGCAATAAATTCTCCCCTCAGGAGGAGTTATATATTGATTTTTTTTTATTTTATTGAATATGTTTGAGAAAAGTATTGACATACTGTAATAATTGTTTTTGGGACTATAATTTGTGTTGCTGTGCTGGGTCTTACTGAGAGGTGTCCCTATTATTTTGGTTACCCTGATGCATAACTGGTATGACCTAATATTTTGCTCAGTGCATTTTTGTCAGTGACCCAATTTTTTGGTCAAACCAGTTATGCATCAGGGCAATCAAAATATTAGGGACACCTCTCAGCACATTCGGGCTGCTGCATTATATTCTATGGTAAACTCGCAGTGCTCATAATTTTACTCTTGATGGATTCGTGGCGCTTCAAGTGTCTCGATATTGATAATTGATTTCTAATTGATTCTAATTTACAAGCGAGAAGATGAGGGAAGATGTTAATCTCTTTTCCCCCTTTACCCCCTCCCCACCCACACCCCCACACACACACACCCGCAGGCCTCCCTCGCCTCCCCACCCGCCTCCCCACACCCACAGCACAAACACTTCTGTTTGAATTTCATCTCCCTTGGACATGGTTCGTTTAATTATAACCACATTGGGGGAGGGAAAAAAAAAAAAAAAAACGTGCAAAATAATAAGCAAACATTTATGTCCGCGTACAGTTCAGTCGTATGCAGTATTTGTTTAGGATTCTTACGTACAAGCCCGGTAAGGCTTGACTGAGCTTGAGCATGCGTGTTCGCCGTGCTGATAACACACCTAAACGCACACATGCAGGTCCGTACTTTCTCTCCCTCTCTCTCCGGATGCCTCCACCAAATATTAACGGGGAGGCGAGCCTATGCCGTCTTTTGAGTTTGTGTGCTTTATTTACTTCATTTGGATCAATCTGCGGCCATTTGCGGTCACTTTGACATTAATGAGTTGTCAAGAAGCGAGTGATTCAAAATTGTAAAAAAATAAATAAATAAATAAATAAAAGAAAAAAGGGAAAAAAGAAAGCAGGAGCACGTTGTCCACGAGGAGTGAGCGTTTTTTGTCGACATTGAGTTGTCACTCATTTGGATCACTTTTGTGATTAGATCCATTATTTATGCAGCGAATTAGATAAATGAGACAGGCAGGCTGGGTGTTTTAGCCGCGGCTGAATCACTTTTGTATTTATGTTAATGCCGGAGCGTTGTCTTTGTCTGCCGCGGCTCCACGCTGTCACATTGCCGCCGCGCGAGAGCGAGATGAATGCTGATGGATGTGAGGATTTCACTGAGTATAAACCGGCTTAACCAAGTCCGCGCACCAAAACCGCTAACCCTCCCATCCCCCACACCCCCGATCGTCTGCCTCTTACTTCTCAGATCTTATGAGATAGCCCCCAGCTGCCGTTGCACCTTAACCTCCACCTTTGCCAGGTACAAAATCAAGCTGGACTCGGACGAGGAGTATTACGGGGGTCTCGGACGACTGGACCGCAACACGGAGTTCTTCACCGAGCCGCAGCCCTTCAACGGTCGCTCCAACTCGATGCAGGTACATATTTTCATGATTGCACTTTTTTTTTTAATTTTTCTTTTATTTTCGCCAAAGCCCCATGTTTTGTTGAGTCACCGCGTCCTCGGCGTGGCGGGCGCTCTAATTACCAGTCCAGGGCCGTTTGTAGTGGAGTCTGGTCTCTAGACCGCTCTTCTGATGAGCCGCAACGCCGTCCCACCGTAATCACTAATGTGGTTTGGCGGTTGGAGCGCGCTCGCGCTGGAAAACTGATAACATTAAGCACTACTCCAAATGTCAGCCTGCATATTGAAATGATTTTGAGTGCGCTGTCAGCCGACGCCATTGTCCCAAAATGCAATGCACATATTTAATGGAGGAGGTGCTCGTGGCTGAAAGGCATCAAAAGAAGGTTTGAGCAGTGATGAGGCAGCTCCAGAGACGTCTTCGGAAAATTAGAAAGTAATTTTGGATGAATATTTTTTTTTCTGTCTCCATTGTTTCCAAATGCACTTTGAGGGTTTAAAACCAGGGTGGGTGAGTGATGGGGTGTGAATCTGCGGCGATGGCAGGATATAGTGAGGAACACCTAACGAACTTCCACGTTTGCGCAGCTTCAACATCGTGGGTTACTGCACTGCAGGGTTAGCCACCCACATAGCGCAGATGCACAGCAGCTCCCAGTAGCTCCACATACAGAATGCGCGGCGTTTATGCATATTCTGGCTCGTCCAGGTCGTGGGTCATGTCAGGGAGAACGAATCCCACGCGCATAACTAAGTCCGGTTGGCCCGATTCATTTTCCTTGAGACGCAGGAATGCGATAATTGGCAGGGAAGTTGCGAGGTCTAGTGACGCGTCCCCGCGCGTCCAATAACAAGGCCTCCATCTCGCCAAACCGCGCCGACCCGCCGCGATGCAAACAGCCTGCAGTGCATGACTGCGCAGGCCCGTCCGAACGAAAGGTCTGAAGCCGGGAGTCAGCGCAGCGGCGACGGAGGCGGTGGTAGCGGCCGGCGCAATCAAATGAAACCGCGCCAGATGCGAACGCTCGGATCCGCTGCCGTCCACACTGAGGTCCTGTTTGGACCTGCATCGAGATCAAGGTGCATCCTGGGTAGCGCGGGTCGATGCGTTGTGGTCCGATCGCTCAGACCTCATCCTGAGGTGGTCTGGGCCCGCATGTGGCCGCAGTCTTTCATCGGCGTGTAGGTGTAGGCGTCCTGGATCGCGGCGGCGGACCGCCTGATCATCACGTCATTAGTGTCGAATGACACCTCAAGAACACAGAGAAAAAATTACAATCATGATTATTAAATTATGGTCAATTTAACCCGGTCCCAGCTGTGGAATGGGGAATGTATTGCTCTGTTTACGAAAGGGTTCTCAGGTTTCCGGTTCTAAACAGTCTGAAAAGTCCCGCAGTGTAGTCACACTACTAATTTATTTACCTGGGTAAAAGTTGTACGTTTGCATTTCCACCGCACCCCCGAGTTCCGGAAAATGTATCCAAATCAAGCTGATGACGTATCGGAGGAGTGGTAAAAAAAAAAAATTAAAAAAAATGGCACTACACCTCCAGTCCAGTAGGTGGCGGTAAGAAGAAGCTGATGAGCTCATTTGTGCGACGCGGTATGCCAGGATGGGGGACGCTCAAGTTGTCCCACCTCGTTGTCCCTCCCGCCTTGGCTAAAGTCGCCAAGCTGCAACCAATCGGGCGCCGCGTGAGCGATGCGGTGCGCCCGTATTCTGAGCTTTATGGTAGAAGCCGGCCGTTGTTCTTCGGTCCAAAACAGCCGAACCTGAAATGGATCTAGCTCTTATTCTGACGGGGCTGAAAGCCTTACAGAAAAAAAAAAATCAGCGTCATTTAAGATCTCCCTCGTTCATCTGATAAAGCGTTAACGCGGCGCGTGATAAAGCGCGGCGAGATCTGTCCAGCGGGGCGCTTCACCCGTTGTTTGCGATTCTCTGCACAGCGTCGGGCTCCGCGAGCTTCGCATTCGGCGCGGCGCTCCGCGCAAGCCGGCAGTTATCCTGCAGTCATTGAGCTTTATGTGAATCCAGGGTCTGGTTTTGTTGTTTTTTTTTTTGTTTTTTGTTTTTTTTTCTTTGTTTCGTTTGTTGTTGTTGTTTTTTTTTTCTTTTTCGGATTCTCCTGCAAACAATGTGAATTATTCATGACGTTAGAACTTTACCTTTTCATGTGCATGCCTCTTCAAC
>CAAKHG010033405.1:0-10354 GCA_901007715.1 Dactylopterus volitans
AATGCCAGACATTGGCGATGTCCCCTCAGAAAGCAACCTGCATCCATTAAGAGAGCGACAACAAACGAGAGGGGAATGATGAAAGGCTAAATGGAGTTATTTACCGCAAACGCCGGCGCTGAGATTTGCAAGAGAGACGAAGGACTGATGGCAAAAAAAAATAAAATAAAAAAAATAACACGACCATGGACGATCCGTCGGGTTCGGCCTTTATGTGGTCCGGGTCAAAAACTTCAGGCGACATCCTGGTCCGGTTCGTTTGGTTCCATCAAAACAAGACTTTTGAGAAGTTTAGAGGTTTTGAGAGAGAGATGCCGAGCCAGTTCTACAATGTGAACCCGTGTCACTCTATTTTTAAAACCAGTCGAATGAGTTCGGGTTCACATAACTGACAAAAAATAAAATCAGCCAATAACCCCCAGTTTCCACCCCAAACACCACAGCATCAGCATGCTGTCAGTTTTTCCCCCCCTCCTTTTTAACCTTTATTTGTATTGATTATAATCATCCTTTCGCCCCCCCCGGCTGCCCAGTGCAACCACAGTCCTGTCTGCAGCCGCTGAGCCGCCGGGTGCCCCGATCAAGATCATCCCAATCTGGCCCGCCGGTTCGGGGGTTGTACCACGCTGACACCACGGCGGCGTCGGTGTGGCCCCGCAGGCTCCCGTGCGCTGGCATGAGCCACCGCCTTTCCCCCCCCGGTTTCCTGACATCCATCGACCCCTCCTCCTCTTCATCTCGCGCCATTTAAAAAACCAGAAGGCCCCGAGGGACGTCCGGCCCTCTGTAGGCCCCCCATCCAGAGTTTCCACCACAGTCTTTTGTTTGCATTTCTGCGGCGTCATACTAGAAACAAATGCATATAAACATCCGTTTTTTTTGCTTGACTTGTTTTTTGGGAATGCTCAAATATAGATCAGGTGACAGCAGTGGTCCCCAAACTACGGCCCGCGGGCCGGAAACGGCCCACCTCCACATTTGGCCCGGCCTCCCTGAACAACACCAGAGACGCATTTTGATTTTATTTTTTTTTCAGATACAGTACGTGACAAAAACTTAGGACCACACATTTTTACGGGGTAAATTATTTTTTTTTTAAATACATAGTGTTATTATTTATTTCCTGACTTTTTTTTTCTGTGAAGAACCCAGAGAGGGTTATTTGATTATTATTGATTTCATAAATAGTGTCATTATTTATTTCCTGATATTTTTTTCTGTGAAGGAAGGGTTATTTGGTTACGTGTGGCTTTGTGGAAAACAATAGATTTTTACATTTAGGCGCCCTCTTTGATCGTCACACTTTTTCTGTTACAAACTGAGCCCAGCCCCACATCAGAGAAAGGAAAAGTTATGTGTTCCCTCACAGTAGAAAAGTTTGGGGACCCCTGATCTACAGGTTACCAGCTGACCTGTTAACAAGAACCAGCTGAAATGAGTTGCTGAATGTGTTTTTTTTTGCGTGTCTCTCTCGATGCTCGATGCTCAGCACCGCTTGTTTTGTTTCTGCCTCATCGCGTCCTCTTCTGCTGTCTGCTGCTGGGCTGCTGGGCTGCTGGGCTGCTGGGCTGCAGGCCCGCGCGGGCGGCGACTCCGCCCGCCACCTCCTGACCGAATTATGCTCTGCATCGGCTGGTTCGTCTGCTCCGGTCCGATGGAATCACGCCGAGTGCACAATTCAAATGTGCGCTTGAGATTTTCAAGAATTCGGATGGAAACATGACTGCGGTTGACATGTGGCCTATATTCTTCTTCACTAATTTCATTTTTTGATTCTTCCATGTTTTTTTTCCAGATTTTTCCTCTGAGTCTGAGAGAAATATTTGGTTGGAAATTGTCTTTTCTCAGGGCTGCCTCTCTTTCTCTCTCTCTCTCTCTCTCTCTCCCTCTCTCTCACACACACACACACACCCACACACACACACACACAGCTCCTCCATCATCTAGGCTCCCCTCTGAATGGCAGCGGGTGAATCGATGCTCCTCAATGAGGACCGATGCCGCGCCGCCGACACCCCGCCATCAGAAATACATCACGCTGCCTTTTACCGTCAACACTCGGACGGAGCTCCGCCCCCCTCGAGTGTCTCCGCCCGCTCTGTGTCACCTCGCAGTGATGGACGTGTTCGGTTCTGGTCCCGGGACGATTCATTTGTCTTCTTGCTCCGATAGAAATCGAAAACCGTCCTCACATTTCGGGGCTGTAACGCTGACTAATTGTTCCTTGATTCGTGCCCGAGAGAACCTCTCAAGAGCGGGGGTGTTACGGCCCTTTGGTGCTGGTGTGTTTGTGTGTGTGTGTGTGTGTGTGTGTTGTTTTCCATCATTTGTTCATGTAAAACTACTCGCCCAGCCACTATAGGTGACACTGCTTTGAACTGAACCCCAGTTTTTATTTGGGGGAAACTGCAGTGTGCGAACTGGTACACAAAACATAAATTCAAGTCCACATTTTTAAGCCGTCGAGGTCTTAATCGATCGTTGGATTCAACACCTGCGGGCGACTGAGGCAAACTCTCGGCTTGGCTCTGGAAGTCTCGGTTTCCCCAAACATTTCCAGACATGTACAACTGCTCAGCCGCCTGCTGCCTCCCTCTCATAGAGAGAGAGAGAATCATTTTCTTTGGGAAGTGACCAGTTAACTCGCGCTGCCTCGCAATCACTCGAACTGCAATTCGGAACGCGCGAGCAAAGAAGACGGGAGGACGGTGCGTTTTTCCACTTGTCTCCTTTTTTTAAGTTAAGAGATGATCGGGCTCCTTCAGAGGCTGGACGCCGTTATTGCATTAAAACGGAAGCATGATTTATTACCACCGCTCGAAAATTAGCTGGCTGCCGTCCCCGCCTCTGCTGCATAGAGTGGATGTGCGAGTGACTGGTGCACAGCAGAGGGTGGTAACGCCACGCAAAACTCAACGGGTCCTGCTGTTAAAAAAAAATAATAATAAAAAAAATAAATAAAAAAAATGGTTCCTTACATTTTTATCAGTTTTGATCAGCGTTCAATTATTCCGTTGGCGGCTGTTGATGTATATTTCAAAAACGGCAAAATCCCTCATCAGTGGAGGCGGCTGATCCCTCATTAAGAGTTAGAGCTCTCCCGGGAGCATAATTAGGATAATGGATGCATACTTAGGTGTCACTGGTTTATGGACAACTGGTGATATTGGATCATCACTCACTTATTGTGCCATTAAAAGCTCTTTCACATCGATTTTTTTTTCCTCATCTGACATTACCAGCAAATTCTGAAAAGGGGCCCTGTTTCTCCTCCACACACAATTTCTTTGTGTTTGTTTTCTTTCTCTGCCTCTTCCTACTTCTGGGGGATCATGCATATTTCATGGACGCATGCCTCTTTTTAGCAGGAAAATATATTTGGAAAAATGAATAAACAAAAGGGATTTGATTATCAAAAGTGAGCCCCCAAGTCGCGCTCCGGAACTTCTCACTCAGGGCCAACGTGGCTGCGGGGTGACGCGGTGTTTCCGACATTTGAAAGGCTTTGCGAACCAGATATTCTGAATTTTGAGCTCCTGATTTATTTATTTGATTCATTTCCCGCGATGAAGACGTGATTGACGTGCACTTAAGCTTCACGCCTGTTTTGGCGGTGGCCCGGCGGTCGCTAACTCACACGAACACGTCCTGCGGGTTCCTTCCTCCTGCAGCCTGATTTTATGGTTTAAACATGCCGTCTGTCTTGTTAAAAGTGGTGAAAATTCAGATCACAGCTCGCGTTGCCACCCCCCCCCCCAAGAAGCGCAAAATTGGTAAGGAAATAAATAACCATTTTTGGTTAAACGTCCACGCTTCGTTTTGTTGAAATTCAATTTGAGCACCAACAGGGCAGGAAAAAAAAAAGATCAATGCACCTAAATGGCCAGCGATTTAATAAAGATCTTATTATCAAAATGGGAAATCCAATTCCTGCAGAAAATGCACGTGGATGCTGAAAATTGCTGAGTTGATGCGAGAACCCAGATGACGTCAAACAGCTGTGACATCATCACAACAGCGTCACTGTGATGTCATGGTAAAAAAAAAAAAAATATGACAAGTGTGATAATTCAAAGACGATACGAGATTTCAAGAAATCTGAATAGAAGTTTAACAGTCGAAAGTTTTGTGAACAGTTCAGAGTTTGATTGGTGTTTTTATGTTGAAGTTTGACATAGCAGGTGAACTTCAAAGGGGAGTAAGTTTAAAAGGATTTGACGAGTCTCTCTTCGGGTGTTTTCTTTTATGGAAAAAAAAGAGCTTAATATTATAAAAAAAAAGAAAGAAAAAAAGGAAGAAATAAGTTGAAAGGGTCCCAACATGAGCCTAAAAACATGAACATTTTGATGGTTGAATGGAAGTCGTCCCGTGGCGAAAAACATACACAAGAAGAATAACCATAAATAACAGAAATCAAGCAGAAACAGACGCCGACAACATTAAGAAGACTCGTTAAAGTTTCTTCATCTTATTAAATTGAACGTCATTGTCCAGCACTAACCTCCTCGCATGCTGACATAGCTTCAGAAATGCAAAGGCAAGGATGGTAAAATTCCATCTGTTTTGCTCTTGTTGTTCATAAATATTTCCTGTCCTTCATGAAAAAAAGCGGCGTATCTTTTGGGCAACGCGTGCGGTTCTCGTGCTGCAGTCAGGTGAGCCGGCGGGCCGGCGGGCCGGCCGGCGGGCCGGCGGGCGTCATGTGACAGGCATAATCATCGCAGCAAAATCGCGTTTTGTGTGCCGTTTTACACCGATTGGACACGCGCGGAAAACGTGCGCATTTCACGCTCCGACAGACTGCGACAGACTCCCTTTGGTCTCTTCTCCTCAACTTTATTTTTTTCCCACCGTGCCCTCCTGTCTTTATCCTTCCCCTTTATCAGTCTCTCCCCTCTTCCACCCGCTCCACGCGTTAACGCTGTCTATTCGACGCCGCAGAGCTCCGAGCAGATCTGCCGCCGCCGCCGCAGCCTCGCTCGGTATTTACCCAGCCGGCCTTCTCGTGTTTTGTGTGTTCGGGTGACCAAACCAAATCCTCGAGGGGTGAGCAAGAGGTCGGTCGGTGGGGTGGGGGCTTCCTGTAAGTCCATCCCAGATCAGGCGCGTGTGATCCTCGCAGATGTTCCCCACGCAGCTGCCCTTTTCTCAAATGACAAAACGCTGCCTCAAGTTATGGCAGGCTTTTATAAAATTAACCTTGGGTAACTGGACATCGGTTTCAGTAAAAAGAAAAAAAAAAAAAGTGGCACATCAAATCCAACTACATCCTAAATAATCACAACTTAAGTAATTTAAGAAAAAATAATAATTTTAAGAATTGACAGCAACGCAATTAACACAAATGAATGGCCGGCTACGGCTCCCGCAGGCATTACCTTATCAAGTAAACGAACAGTATACTGTCCATGTAATTAAGCCCGATAAATGCCACTAAATATTCCTCTGGCTGCTTAGTGACATTTTTTAATTAACAGTAAAGCATTAAAAGCCCCCATTTTACAGCGGAGAGCAGTTAATTCAGGCCTGAAGTCACTTTTGGAAATTGCTCTCACTTTGTGCAGTCGGTTGCAGCAAGAATTCAGGAGTCGAATGGAGATTATCCGACAAAACTGATGGGGAATAAACAAAGTGGATGAGATCATGACTTTTTAACCTGGGACGTGGGGAGGCGTCGCACCTCGGCATGTAGCGGAGCAAAGATTCGTCAAGGTAGAAGCATTCAAACGCCAACGATTAGCTCTGAGTGGGGAACGATAGATGTTTTCGAGCGAGCTGCAACCTTCAGCCGTGGCAGGAGACCCCCACCCACTCCCCCTCCCCCTCCACCCGGACGCAACGACTCCCCGTCGGATATTCAAGAGCTATGAGAAATCCAGCTTCAGCCGGAGACGTTTGCGCGGCAGCGATGCGACTGATTGAAAATGAACTGGGCTCTCCGCTTCCCGCCGAAATTGCCCTCATAACCGCAAATCCAATTTGCAGGGCAAATATTTTCTTTTCTTATTTTCTTTTTCTTTCTTTTTTTTTTTTTTGACTGACATTGCGAGAGCGGGAGAGAGGGAGGAGAACGAGACGGCGCGGCGACAGTTTCGTTCCTTTCCATTAGATATGCGAATTCCTGCAGAACGGCAAACGTTGAATCATAAAATGTCATTGTGGGGGTTAATTGAGACACAGGAGGGGGCGGCGGCGGCGAGCGGCGGCGGCGGCGAGCGACCACGCAGCGTTCCGTATTATGTTTTCAGTGCAACGTAGTCGGGTTCCAGGGAAAAGCCGGCGACGGGACAACGGCTTCCTGAACCCGTAAAGTCGGGAGGAGGAAGGTTGTCGTGATGCTCGGGGGATGGTGGGGACAAACAAGAGTGTCTTTAAAAAAACAAACAATCATTCTGATCACTGCTAATCCTGCCTGCGTCGCTATTTTCGTAACCATGACAATCAGATTTGCCGGATCGTAATAACTCCCCCTCCCCAACTTTCTCTCAACCTATCCAGCATTGTAATGTTTTTATTTTGTCAAGCTGGAGGACACAAATGTGATTTACGCCAGCAAACCCATATGTTTCAGATAAATATAATCTGTGTGGGGGGGAAAAAAAAGGCTGTAATCAATGTAATCTACATAATACTCAAAAGGTAACTGACTTGGACAAGCTGCAAGACGTTCATTCTCATTTAACCTTTATTTTTACCGGCAAGGCCCGCTGAGATAAGACATCTCTTTCGCGAGAGTGACCCGGCCAAGATAGCCGCCGGTCATGCGCACATTAAGATTCAAAAAGTACATTTTATACAAAATTTCACAGTCAAAACATCTCTTTACTGCTGTTGACGAAGTCCTCACATCCACATGCCCAGATAATAATAGGGGGAAAAAAAAGCCCCTGTTGTTTAAAGTGGTAATTGACGAGATTTTTTGCTTTATCTTATTATTATAGAGCAACTATTTCCGACCGGTCCTCGTTGGCCCAAGTGCTGCTTTTAGGGTGCATGCGCTCGCTTGAGCTCTCCCGCTAGCGGGCCGGCGGCGGAGCGAGCTGCCGCATGATAGAAAAAAAACAATGCTTTTAGGGGGGAAGTGTAAATGGCGCCATTATTCAACACTTAATTTGCAACATTTACCACATAATGATGGGTTAAAGGAAATGACTTGTCTATTACTGCTTTGGCAAACATTGTGATTATTTGAGAGGTGGTTTAAGTGCTCAGCTGGATGGGAAAAGCATGCGTTCCCTTTTGTCTCTTTGGGCCGATGTGACCTCTGAACATAACTTTATGTATGGTGAGTGAAAGGGAAGCCGCAGCGGCGGCTAATTCGATGTTTAATTCAAAGAGCTGGTAGTAGTTTTTTTTTCAGTAGAAATGTACAATCATGCATCTTTACTTGTACAATCCTGAGCAGGTTTTGGCAGCAAACGAAGACAAATTACGTCCAAATCAGCCGCGGCGGACAGGTGCAGTCTTTGTACTTAATACTGTGTGATGGAAGGAACCCCCGACTGCCCAAAACCGCAACTCAATTATTCTGAGAGCTTTCCAAACTCCTGATAGGCGGCGGAGCAACTCGAGTTGCAGATGGGATCCATCCTCCTCATGCAGGTCCAGTCAGGGTAATGAATAACCCACTGAATTATTCATACGGAGTCAAAAACATAAGCTAATATGTTTTTTTCTGAGTATGATGGATGAGGAGTCCTCAGCATAGCGGAGGATATTTAGTCTAAATGATTGAAACATGAGGTGAAATGTTAATGCTGCTGTAGCTGCGGGTCCGAAGTTCCCGCTTCTCCAAATCTGCTCTTCCTTCTTTCCAGGGCGGCTCGAGTGGGATTAAATGGCAGGAACTTTTACCTGGAGTTTTTCTGTCGCTTGCCGGAGAACGAAAACTTATTTTGGTGTTCTTGAGGCCGTGTTCACACCACGGGAGCAATGTTACGTGACACGGTGATTCATTATACAACAGCAACAGCAAATTATCGTACACTCTATTTTAAGGATGTTGCAGTTTAACGAAGGGTTTAGGGCAGGAATGCTGAAAAAAATAAAAAATAATAAAAAAATGTACCACTGCTAAAGCCCCTAAAAGAAGGTCATATTTTAAAGTTTAAAGTACAATAAATGCATACATTTAAACTTCACAGCAGATTGTGATTGCCCCCTGGTGGCTGGCTGTAGCATAGGCCTGCCCCGTGTTTGTGGGCAGGGCACAGTACTTATCATATAAATCGTCATTTCAGGTATTTCTTATCACAGTGATGTTTGTGCACGTGATGAGTTTTTCTCGTAAGTTTGGTTTTTATGATTTGACGTGATAAAAAAGGGGGTGTGGCTTCATGATTGACAGCTGCTCTGAGTGAAATGCTGGAAGTCGCAGAGATACTTGATGGACTTCTGTTTAGGCATTGTAGATAAATTGAGAACACATGTAACTTTCTCTAACTTATATTGTCCTTTTCAAATCATAAAAATGACTCGCTTATCTTTAATCCAATCACCTTTGTAAAGTGGCTTGAATCCCTGATCGCAACTGGACAGACTCGGTGCCGCATAATGTGACAAGAGTCCAGACCTGGTCCACTTTCAGATTTGTTATTAAAGATGGCATTTGTTAGGATTGCGGACTATGTTGTAGTAAAAAAGTTGTGCGCAGGGTTTTTGGAGAATTTCCATGTGCTGTTGTGTCTTATGTTGTTGGATTTTATGCCCACGAATTGATATTCAACGACAACATGAGCCTGCCTGTGGCAAACAAGCACTTTCAGAGGATGAACCTTTTACGGTGGACGATTGCCCCATTTGATTACACTGCGGCCATTTTCGCAGTGTCCGGCCGCACTGTTCTTGCTCGATGCTGAACTGACTGAAACAATTTTTCTCCACTGTATCTTGCTTTGCCCAACCCTATGAATAAATGAGTTCCAGGTTAAAAGATATCAGAGTTCTTCTTTAATCCTTGAACATGGGTGTTTAACGCTTGTGCTCACATATTTGGGTGTTTGTGACCTGCTGCTCAGTTGCTTGGAGGGTTTTAAAGGTGTCGATTGACAACGCGGCGTCTGGTTAAATTTTAATTTTAATTCACTCGATCCGCAAATTCCTAAAATGGCGATTGTTTTGGGTGAAACTGCTGCGGCCTGCGGTCCGTGATGGAGTCTGGGACTGCAGCGGCCTCGTTCACGGCCTCGTCCTATGACTTTAAAGTGTCAAGCAAAGTCTACAAACATGGAAAAGGAAAAAATGAGACTCCTGCACTGCCATATTTCAACTAACATGCATAACATCTGAGAATTTTGATCAAGTGCAGTTTTACACCTCAAGAATCATTACCTTCTCCTGCAAGGGTTCCTTCGACTTTTCTTTTTTTTTTTTTTTTCCACCCCTCCGTTTTTATACTTGCTGGGCTTAAATTATTGAGGCTCTATAAGACCGAAATGAAAAATTCAAGAGGCTAATTTAGCTTCACAGCGTGGAGGTCCATTTGGTGGAGATGCGAGTGCAAATTCAAGCAAAGACTGCAATCTTGACAGGTAACGAGAGTTCATTTTCCTCCCAACAGGCGCTAAACAAATGTCGCCCCGGCTTCCGCCTGCCGCGTCTCGATCGTGACGTCTCAGCCCTCTTCCGCGATAATCCGGGATTTGCGTGGCGGCCGGAAAGCCCGGCGCCGAAGCCGAAGTCTAACTTGTGCATTGTTTGATGAGCGGCGGTATTTTGACTAACGGGGCTCCAGCGGCACAGAGCCAATTAACCCGTCGGCACCATGGGACCGACGCTCCGTGATGCTGAGCCACATAATGGCCCTCAGCTCGCGGAGCCGTGGGAGCTGCTGTCTGAGCAGCCCTGCCGCTGAGTGAAAGGAAGTGTGCGCGCGCATGTGTGTGTGTGTGTGTGTGCGTGCGCGAACATGATGAGCAAAGTAAAGCAAAGGTTGTTAGCGGCTGAGTAACGGCTGAAAAAAATTACATGGTGCTGCAGACGAAAGGCTGAGGCCAGACTCCTCAGGACACATTTGTCAGCGCCACAGTTCAATTATATTGGGTGAAAAAGCTTTTGGCTTTTTTTGTTGTTGTTTTTTTTGGTTTTAATGTATATCTTTAATGGGTTCTACACTTCTCCTCGCACATATTCTGTCAGCTTGCTCATCGAGCTGGAAGAAAAGAGCCTCGGCGAGTGGATGGGATGGAAACGCCAGAGAGCGGCAGCGAGTGATTCTATTTTCCAACATAAAAGCATATTACTGCTTTTTAAAAAAAAAAAAGAAAAAAAATTCTGGCTTGTTAGAATTGCCAAACGAGCGGGTCAGATGTTTCTAACGCAGTCGAATAAAAAAAGACATGAAAAAAACAAATAT
>CAAKHG010033410.1:0-18543 GCA_901007715.1 Dactylopterus volitans
ATGGAAGGATTAAAAAAAAAAAAAAAAAAAAAAAAAAAAGGGGAACTGGACAATTGAATCAGCGTGACTCATGCCTCATGCCTCATGACAGTGTTGCGACTGTCTCGTTTGTTTGTCTGTGTGTTGACAACACTTTTTTGCCTCACCAGCCAAACGGCCCTGAAGCCAAGTGACGGACAAAAAAGTTTCAGGTTTTTTTTTTTTTACATGCCCGCGGCGTCTCTGCGTACGGGGCCGCGGCGTCGGCACGCGGTGACGTCTGTCCGGATCGCAGGTCTTTTTCTAGATAAGGCAGGCAGGAGGAGGGGAGCGAAGGCTAAAGAGCCGGAGTCGCTCAGTCACAACACACGGCAGGAATCTGGAGATTTCATGTGCTTTCGCAAATCTTGGACACCCACTCCCGGGCCTGCAGTTACCTTGAATAAACTTGCCTTCCCTCCCACTTTCTGTTTGAGCTCCCTTTCACGCAGCTTCGGCGCTGAATGAATGCGCTCTCACACTTATATAAGGCCGGGGAACGGCCTATTTGCATAGATGCATATGCGAATTCGCGCATATGACCGCGTGCTGACTCATGCAAGGAGGAATGCATGAGTGCATGGCGCTGCGTGACACTCCTACATCCCGGCTTCCTTCTTCTACTTCTTTTTCATCTTCCTGTTTTACTCGGATTGCTCAAAGACTATACGTGACTGTACGATTGTTCATATTTGTGTTATTTTTCTACGCTGACCTTTGGCGTTACAGCCGAGAGCACTGGTGTGTGTGTCTGTGTGTGTGTGTGTGTGTGCGTGTGTGGGTGGGTGGGTGCCGGGGCTGTGTCACACATCAGAGGTTGGTGAAATGTGTCGACTAAAAGAGACATTTTTCCCCGCAGGATGTCACGTCCATTTCTGGCGCTAAAACATTTCGCGGGGAGATATAAAAGGAGCAGCGACAAGTCATCTTTCCCCATTTTTATACCGAAATCCAGTTCCATTTCGCTTTCAGGAGCGGTTGCGCGTGCGTGTCGATGAGGAGCTCTGCCGCCCGGGCTCACACGTGACCCCAGAGTTTGCCACTTAAAGACTGCATATATGAATGAAAAAAAAATTAATAATTTGTTTTTTTTTTTTTTGCGAGCTAAAAAAAGAAACATCTCCTCATCTACGCTTGCCATTATGCTAATGCTGCCAAACTACATTGTGTTGCATTGTGGGTAACCTAGTCGCCAGGTGTCGGGAATGAAAGAGAATGCATTTGGCTCATTCTCAAATTTGATCCTCGTAAAAACCCCCCAAAAAAAACATTAATATTATGCCTGCTGTTTAAAATTGTGTTTGGTTTAAAGTGAATGGCGATCGGATGGGTTAATGTGGCCGCCACGAAATATGTCATCATCTGGTCAACTTGCGGCCTGCCAAGGCTGGAATTTGTGCTTTAAAATGCTAAACACCAGCACAGCAAACGAGGGCGTGGATATTTGTAGCGCGACATCGTCCATCCATGCGGATCGAGCTTCACGGAGCGCGCCGACGTCGCGCGGCTCCAGCGAGCGGCGGCGATGACGCCCCCTTCTGGAGGGACCTCCACTTCCACACTCCGGTCACTGGGGGGCGAGAGGCTCACGGCGAACGCAGCAGCGTGTGCGGGGGCGGTGAGGGGGGTGGGCGAGTCCACACACACACACACATGGTTGCATGACTCCCGCCCCTCTCTCTCTCTCTCTCTCTCTCTCGCTCTCTCTCTGCTTCGGTGATCACACGTGTGGTCTGATCTAACTACAGGCCTCCATCCCGATCCCAGCCTCCATGTGTCTTTGCTGGAGACTCCATGTCTGGACGGTCGAAGCGGAGCCGAGCAGGAAGCCGGTTTTATAAGTCATCTGACTGATAACTCCGAGGGCTTGCTGGGACCTCGCCACGGTGCAGCCTCCAGCTCTCAAACGTTTCCACGCTTGCTGCTTTGTGCATTTTCTGATTCTACTTCCTTCGCGTCCCACCCTGCTCCTCCCGAGCGTCTCAGTCAGCGGTTTTGAAAAAGGCTTGTTCCTCATCTGCGCTAATTGTCTTCTCATCTCCTCTCGTGTCCCCGGCCCCTCCCCGAGGACTTGTCGCATGTACGTGTCTCCCCCCGGCGCATTCCTGGCGCGACGTGTCACATCGCGGCCCCGTACAAACCGCGACGCCGCCGTCCTCTCTTGGGTGGGGGGGGGCTTGAGGTCGCGGGGGTCAGCCTCTTAAATTGCTCCCGCGCCCTCGCTCGCGCAGCAAGAATGAGCAAAGGCTCTTATCTGTGGCGGCGAGGGCCCGGCAGAATGTTCGGGGCCCGCCAGCGGTGATGCAACCCCCGCAATAAACGAGCGCCGCGTTTTGTTTGAGAGCTCGAGAAAAGAAAAAGAGGGAGAGAGCGAGAGAAAGAAAAAAAAAAACAACCCACAAAAAAAAGGTAATTTGTATGTGCATATATGGTTTCATCCAAGTCTCGCACAGCGGCCCCATTGTGAGGAGTCACGTCACTGTTCGGGAGCGGCCAAGTAAAACCTGCATTTGCTGATTGGTCCAAAGCCTGAAAGTCCCTTAAAGGTTATTAAACCGTATTTTCCACAAAACATGCCCCCCCGCCTTCGCCGAGTCGCACTGAGCTGCCACGCTGCAGGAGTATCTCGGGATTTGCTCTGTCTTCATTAGCCGATAATGATGTGGTGGGTTTTCTTTACCATAAAATGGGGAAAACAAAGGAGTGTGTGTGACGAGTGAATAGGGGGATTGTTCTCCATCTATCTATCTATCTATCTATCTATCTATCTATCTATCTATCTATCTATCTATCTATCTATCTATCTATCTATCTATCTATCTATCTATCTATCTATCTATCTATCTATCTATCTATCGTATCTACCTAAAAAAAACCCCTTAAAAAATATCAGCAACACAATCTCTGTCTCTCCAGACACACTATGTCCTGCTTACTGGAATTCCTAGCAGTTGGTGAATTTTTCTTTCCTTTCCTTTTCCTTTTTTTTTTTTTTTTTTGCAGGGTTGCTGTATAAAACTGCATTAGTTTTATCTAAGTAGGCTTATTAAATTACGTATATCAAACGTAAAAGTAGTCATTATAGCATAATTTCCCCCCGTTCCTGGGCTTTATCAAGTAATTTGAATAATATTTCTGATGCATTAGCATATATTGTATAATGCTGCTGGTTGTGGTGGAAGAAACGGTAATGATTGCAAATTCCATGTTCACTGCAAACAGGCAAAGTCTTACCAACTATGTTTGTATAATTTCCAATAAAAGAACCTTAGTAAGACGCAAGTATAAAACACAAGCACCTAACGAGTAATGTTTCAGATTTTTTTTTCATCAATTGCAAGCAAAAAACACCTTGTTTTTATTATAAGAAAGGAAACGCCTTTTCTTTTGCTTGCAATTGTCTAATAACTTGTTTGGTGATTGTCTCATGTAAAGATGCACACATCTTAATAAGATAGTTTGACTATGAATTTAACAAATGTTCTTGGTAAGATTTTGACTTTCTGGACCGCTCTACATGTCACAAAACTTTTAATTTGACACGTGCCCATCAAGTAAATGAAAAATTCTGTGGAGAAAGAAAACACAACTTGCACACAAAGACGTAGGGTGTGTATGAGAACGTAGCCATGCATGTAGTGTATTCTTGCGCTCAGAACTCCCGCACACTTGACTGAACCACACATACCATGACGCATCTTGACAGTTACACACCCATCTGCAAATTCTTACAGACTCACAGTGCAAAGGCCACGTTGCACAGAGGTGCTGACGGCTGTCATGCTAATATGCCAGTGAGGCTGTAAGATTGGGTTGTTACCAGCAGGATGAGCTGGAGGAGGAGAGAGGAGAAAGAAGGTGTTGTGTGACGAATTATTAAAATGCATGCCATTTGTCTATGTTAAGCATCTTAGGCACAGTGGATAATCATTCTTTTACACATTTTAAACAGGGCTGGTGAGTAATTCAGCATTATACACGTTAAAAATCCTTCTAGGACAAGCGTTGCCACTCAGTGGCCATTCTGGTAACGCCTTCAGACAGTTATTTCAGGCAAACAAGACCAAGCTCCTATCTAAATGGATACAGTAAAAACTAAATGTATAGAATCGCTCAGATTAAAACTTTAAGAAGTTCAGCGACTTTGCTGAACTGCCATTTCCTCTCAGATGCATGTTTCAGCTATAGATGCGCAAGTTTTAATGACACCTAGCTCAGCTAGGTAAGGGCTGCTGTGATATGACGCTGTCAGTACAGCTCAGTTCAAGAATGAGAGCAGGTTTTGATAATGCCACAAGAAAGTCTGATAATGATTTCCGCTGGTGGAATTTTATCAAGCACCGAGGCTTCCTGCATCTATGCTGCCTTCATCCTACCACCACAGTGGTTGTAGCTGCTGGAAACAACACTTGTGTGTCAAGGCAACAACAAATATGTTTCCTGGTTCAGCAGATGATTGGCTTCTCAAAACCTGTGTGCGCCATCAGTATTAGTCTGTGTGCTTTTACATTTTGATGATATGAACATATTGTGTCATATTAACACATTGAGAATGGCTAAACTCCTGACAGCAATCATCCAATCACAGCTTAGCAACCATAACTAAGCATGACAAGAATCAACTTGCAGGAACAGTCTTCACTAGGCTATTTAGAGGGTTATATATTATTATTATATTATATATATTACTGGTAAAACCCCTACAGCAAAATGAATTAAACTATCTGCTCCACTGTAAAATGCAAAAATTCGTATATCCAGAGATTACTGCTGACCATAGTAACACGAAGAAAGCGTTACTTCCAAGGCAACTTCATGAACTGACAGAACACTATTTAATTTAATGGGATTAACAGGCAAAGTTATGAAATCTCCCATCAAGGCCTGGAACTGCGTCTGTGTGGTGTTCTTCATTGCAACATGCTCCTACATCAGAGTTTTTAATGAGAATAGTTGCTCTTTATTCAGTTTACGTTTACTGTTTAGCTCATCTATAGCTAAGGCCAAAACTGATAAAATTAACAAGGTGCAAATGTCATTGTCAAACGGGAAAAATGGACTGTCACCGGCTCTAAATGAGGATTATTTTAGTTGTCTTTGTGTGAAATAAGTCTCCTGATATTCCAATCTGTCTTTGTTATTAATCCCCCACATTCAGTGTAATTTCAGTTAAATCAGTTTAAAAGAAAATGAATCACTAAAATGTTCACAAATGTGAATTAATGCACTGTGCACAATAAATTAATTTAGACGAGAACCAGAGTTCAGAATCATGGACTTCTGGCAATGGGAGAAAAAGTGCAAGAAGAAACTTAGCTCTTCATAGTCACAAGAAGACTGTAAATCACTAAAAGACTGTTTCCTAGATTGTAGTGTGTTGTAATAATATAATTGAATAAAATGATTTGCTCTCATTAAAGCTAAATCTGAAATTCAACTGCCATGCTAAACTCTGATTTTCATAATGGAAACTTTCCGCCTTCCACTTCTGACGTAGTCTGTGACGGTTTTATATGTGTGAGGAAATTTCGTGAATCATAATTTACCACTGTCAGCATCATTGTAACTTGTGTGTGTGGTTTACATTAATGCTACGCCACACTGTCTACATTTAAATCAATTTCCTCAGACTATTGTTATTAAAATTGTGATATTGATCTACGCCATTTCCCACTTGACACTCCCATCTTTGCAGTGATTTATTTCCCTTAAAATGAATAAACAGAGGCAAGAAAAAGACGCCCTCCTCTGGAGGAGATGAGATGGAGATGAGGAATGTGGAGATGAAGGAAACGGGGAGACAGGGAGTACGCCAGGGCCAGAGGAAAGTAAGCGAGGGATGTTGATGATAGGTTGAAGTACACAGGCCAGGGGGGAGGGAGGATGTTGTGAAGGAGAAAAAGGATGGAGGGATTATTAGAGGAGAGGGGAAGGGGGTGGGGGGATAGTGGTGGTGGTGTTGGTGGTGGTTGGGGGGAATGGTTCTCCATCCAGTAGGAGTGTGGTCTTCACTGGCCCCTGCGGCACCGTCCTCCCAATCTCCATCACTTAATCAAGAAGAAGAACAAAGATACGAATGTTATTAAAAATCAGGCCTGTCAAAGGGAGCAAAGGAGCGGGAGAGGGGTGGGGGGTGGGGGTGGGGGGGTAGGAGAGAGAGAAATAAATAAATAATGGCATAGTAGAGTATAAATATAGTGATATCCTCCAGGCGTGTTCTATCTATCGCTTTCTTTCCCTCAGCCTTGGAAGAAAATTTTCTCTCTTTCGCCTCTCTCTCTCTCTCTCTCTCGCGCTCCCTCTCTCTTTTAAAAATGAAATGGTGTTGATTTTCATTGTCTGCCTCCACCAGCTCCCAATTCTATTTTAGCGCCGACTGTCCATCTCCCTCATTCCCTCTCACTCATTGCTATGCTCCTGTTCCGTGACTGGCTCTATCTTACCGTCTTATTAGCTTTGTTCTCATTCCCCGCCGCTCACCTGCTCTTCATCCCCCCCGCGCCCCCGCACACACTTTACCCCTCCTCTTTCGCACTTTTATTTTGTGTGATGTCAAGCTAATCACTCCGCCACTGTTTTTCCTCCCTCCCTCCTTGTCCCTCTGTGGTGTGAGAGTGATTATGTTGGATGGTGCGTTAGGTGGTTCTGCGGTGTGTCTGTGCGTCTGCACGGGAGTGATTATGATAACATGTCGAGCGAGGGGGGGTCCGTGGAGGTGGGAAGGGAATGGGGGGAAGGAGGGGGTGAAAGATGAAGAACGGGGCGCGGCCACAAACTGTGTCATCTCTTATCACCAGTATTTAACACTGAATGTGTTACCCCAGTGTAATCTGCAGCTCAATATGGAATTATACAATATTTACAGACCAGAATAATTAGAGGGCTGCAGTCAGCGCTCACAGTGTCACTGAGGACACCGACACTCTTAATTACAATTCACATGTCTAGATTTAGATTTAGACTTCAGTATTTAGGGGGGCTTAGGAGAAACTGGTGAGCTGGTTTTTGAATACGTAACCAATTCACAAGTGGGAAAGCGTACTCGAAAACTGTGTGCTGTATCAATATCAGTATGCGGACTAAAAAAACATTTCATTTTCGAGCCCGATCTTTATCGAGACACCTCCCACAATGCAATGCACAAAGGAAATGAAGGAGTTGCTCATGCATTGCATCATATCCCAAAAGTAAAACATGATAAAGTGCACTGATTTTTGTGTCTCAACTGCACAGAAAATATATTTTGGCAGTAAGTACACAAATTATAGCCAGAACTGTCACTTAAAAGAAAAAAAAAAAATCAGTCATGCTTTGTAATTGTTTGAATGTCAAAAGTGACAGCTCTCAGTGTGTGGTATTGCAAAAAAAAAAAAGAAAAAAAAAAGAAGCTTCTCCCATGTGGTGGATTATATGAAACTTTTACTATGCCGACATATCCTCTGCACTAGTGGGACAGAAATTTTAATTTGGCCTAATGATGCCGCTGCATTCAAGATCCATATGGTAATTTTCACTGAAACAATTGATCTGCAGTGAGTCAACTTTGTTAGGCTGAGCTCTACTTGTTTCAACTTTCATCACCTTAAGGCTACATTCTGGGAAAATCCTTATTTATTCGAATGGCATCACTGTTCTGATGCAACAGCAGCGGCAGGATCATCCGGCAAGAAAAAAAAAAAAAAATAGTTGATCCTGGCTGCACTTTGTTGGCCAAGCAAATATGTGCAAGTGCAAATTCCTTGCAGATGCCTTTGTAAAATCGGTTGTGTATTTCTATGGTTTTATCTCATCATCATCACTGGCAATAACTGCTACTGTGACTGAGTAAACCCTTGTCTTAAATACTGCAAACTGCCATGATTTGTGCATGTGTCCGATGAGCCTTGAGACTGATTAATATGCCAGTAAAACCAAACTTAGTGTTTTTCATTTTACGGGGTGTCTGCGTGCACCTGGGTGAGAATAGTCACATGGAAGCGCTTTGGCTACTTACATTAGACAACAGCTCTGCTTCCAACAAAGTCTGGATGAATGACTCAGGACTTTCACCAAGGAAACTAAGGTTCAAATGTTAAACTTAGTATTGTAGTATTATTTTTTCAGTTTTCTGTCACATTTAGGTTTATCGGGTTAACAAAGGAATGTGGAGTGTGGGCTTTGGTTTGGGATGGAAGACTTGTTGGGTTTTCTCTAAGGAAGTAAGTAAGGACTTTCCAGGGGGGGAAATCCTGCAGGCAAACTCATCTGATGCGCCTGTGTGCAAATGTCCTTGTTAGCGATGGACATGTGAGTGCAAATAGCATCTGCCTTTATTTCAGCATGGCACTACATGCCAGTCACACCACCGTCAGCAGCAAACAACAACCCGGTCGAGTCAAGAAATTTTACAATACCTTAGTGGAAATGATGACGTTCCGATGAACGTGTCAGACTTTCACAGGTTGGAGTTGTTGCAGGGATGTTGTGTTGGATTGCGTTATGCGGTGCAGGTGCTCTTATTGTACCGTTCCCCTCTTCTTCTCCCTCTGTTGTATAAAGAATGTGGCGGCACTGACAGGGTGGCGACCACTTGTGACCTTGCTGACCCTCCTCTTTGTTGCCATTTATGAGTTTAAAGTGGTTCGGGATCAGTAGTTGTACGCTGAAAGTGCATTAACTGTACTCTCAATCCCTCTGCTCTGCTCAGCTCTCACTCTGCCATGCAAACACACGCACCTGTACCTACACGCACAGACACACAGCATACGTGTTCCTTTCCAATATATAAATGATCGAATGACTGCTACCAGTTTCTTAGGTCTCCCCGCTGCACGCTTGATTTTCCCTCCATGACAAAATGGAGCATTTGTAGGACAAGAAAGAAGCAGGTTGTCAGGTATTTGCACCATCTATAGGCCCAGGTGCAGGACATGATTGGGTAAGCTGGCGTGATGCACATCAGGGTTATGGGACCACCTGGGCGGGCGTCTACGCAAAATGTGCTCCATGGCACGTCTGGCAGCAGTGTGTTCATGTGTCAGAGTGTGTTTTGCGTTTAGCCTTGCTTGTGCTCATTAGGCTATTATGAGGATGGTATGGGCTCATTACTGCTGGAAAACTACTGAGTGAACCACGATAGTATCCAATATAAAGTCAATGAGGAAGACAACAAAGAATGTGCTGTGTGTAATTTGCCCCCTTGTATCATCAGTTGTGGAAATGTGTGTCGAGATCAAAGAACATTAACTGATCAAAACTGAACCGAGACACAATGGCATTCTAGAGGTGCCCCCCGGTGTTTTCTTGTAAGCAAACAAGAGTTTTGTTTACATTATTTAATCACGAAAGTGTGTGTATGCTTGAGGTGTAACAAATGCGCTGAATAGATTTCCTTCCTCATGAAACTTTAGCGAAGCTGATTCTTTTTTTCTTTTTTTTTTTTTGGAATATCTAAATCACTGCATTGTTAATGTCTATGTTTCTAGCTTACAGTCGTCACTGTTCCTGAGTTTTACTACCACATGAAAATCTGTGGAATATATGAAATCTCTGGCAAGACTGTGCACTTAGTCACTGGCAGACTTGTGTCCATATTTAAAAGGAACAAAACAATAACCCACAACTACACAGGTTATCCTGAAGTTAATGTGAAAGTAATTTCAGGCTAGAATCGCTGCATCCCGGCACCTCTAACTCGAGTGAGAGCAGCAAACTGCTTCTGTTCCAAGGTAAGAAAGCCTACATCAAAATCATATTTATACTTAAACTTTAAGCTTAGAAGATTGCCTTGCACAAAACAACATTGTTCTGTTTAGAGAGGGGAAGCTTTGCTCCATATTATTCTTTTCAGCAGTCTAGCAAACATCAACTCACGCAAGCCCGAGACTTTTGTTGTCTTGATTGCCTCAGTCCATCAAGGCTAGTAAATCCTTCTAGTTCCTGTTGGTGCCACAGATGATCCAAAAGGCATAGAAAGAGGTGAGAAAAAGGTTCCGATAATGGGCATGTAACAAGGAAGAGCCTCAATGGGCACTGGAATTAAATGCAAATGAGTCATTATTCAAATTTGTTGGCAGCAAGGAACAATTTTTGGATTCAAGTATACAAGTGGTGAGCCAACACTGTCATCATGGCTGTCGTTCTGTATTGATCACAACACAAACTAGACGGACATACGTCCGCCAGGGCGGATGCAATAACTATTGAGAAAAGTGCCTCCACTCTTCTAAAAACGTTACTTCCCTGCTGGAGGTAATAAAAAATCTCAACCCCCACTTTTTTTTTGTCTTTTTTTGGGACGGTGAGGTGGGTGTGCGTGTGACCTGCATTGTGCGTAGACACACAAGCCGGTTCTGCATGTGGGCTTGAACTCACGTGCGCGGCTCTGCAAGGCGGGCATGATAACAAGGAGGCTACAACCCATGAGAGCCAGCATCTGGCACTAGCATGTCTCTCAAGGTGTTGGGGTGTGAGGTTCATTCACTGCTCAGCACACACCGGTGATAGCTCAAGCGAAGAGATGACAGGAAAATGAGCAGAGAGCTTGGCGTTCACAGATGCTGCAGCCACCTGGCATTTGTGGAAACACAAAAGTCGGTACTTCATGACTTAACAATAGTTCCTTTAGAGGGATTTATTGAAATTTAAATCAAAGAAGATTTTCCAAAACTACCGCGCTCATTTTGTGCTGATTACTGCTTGTCTAAACCATCTTAGCTGCTCATGGGCTGCAAAAATGTGAAATTTCTGGCTTTGGTATCTGATGGCAGCAAGCAATTAATCCAACTTCAGGGTTTAAAACCTCTTATCAGACACCTTTGGGTGATGTCACAGATGCTAATCCCCGTTTTTTTTCCTACACTGGATGAGTGCAGCCAATCAGCAACTTCCCTCTGACTCTGGTGCCAGCAGTCATGCGGCTGATGTGTCTTGCTTGCAGACATGACTAACGCATGGAACACGCAACGTACACGCCAGTCAGAGCTCTCCAGATGTGCGTGGGCGAGAGGCTTCTCACGTTCACCTTTTTTTGTACATGCTTATTGAAATAATTAAATCTGCTAAATATACATAAACCAGGATTGGAAAGTGGGATCCGAGATCACATGCAGACACGCCGTTTCCCGTGTCTATGCTCATTGCCCTTCACCTGATGAGTGTGTAGCGCTGAGATTGCTGTGGTTTGCTGATGTTCCATCATAGCGTTCCCTCTCAGCGAGCCGGCGCTTTGCCACAGGGCTGGTCACGCTAATAAAGACCCTTTGAACTAGCCCAATTGACTTGAGACATCGAGAGAAAGGGGGAGGAGATGAAAAAAAGGGAAAAGAAATGGAATTACGAACAAAGGAGGAAAGACAGAAAGAGATAATGAAATGTTTTGTCCTCCAGGTAAAGACCTACCGAGGTACGAGTGCGTGATTTTCCCGTTCTGTCACCAGCGCTGGCGTTCACGATCATAGCTGAGACAGGTTGGATCGGTCGCTTAGATAAGGGCAAATGATGTCCTTAGATAATGCTTGTTTCAACCTTCATTTTGTTTTCTAAGGTCATACTCAAGGGGCATTTGACATTTTGACATCTGACATTTAAAAAGAGTGGGCTTAGGAATTCACTTTGGCATTTTATTAGGGTTTTTTTTTTTTCCTTTTCTGGACATTACTTTGAAGTTAAAATGTGAAAGAAATATGACACAGACCTGATTTGAACCCATTTCTGGCTCTGGTGTCAGCTCTGGAGCATTGCCAGACTCCATGTTTCACCCTCCTCTCCAGTCACGCTGCACCTCCAACTGTTCCTCAAATGTCAAGCGAAGTCTCCACATTTCATGCCCTGATTTTTTGTAAAATGCTCACAGTTATCTGTTTCACATCCAACAAAAGGTCTTCCTCACTTACAGTCTGAAATGTTAACCGTATTGATTCCTAGAAATCAATGTGGATGAGTTTATTTGAAACCTGGTTACATGTTAGCGGAGAGACTATCAAGGGATCCAGACGGGATGTCAATCAAACAGTCAATTTTGGCACAACGTGTGGGGGGTGAAACCTAGAGGCTAAGTGCATTAGTTACTGTACCTCTGATAAAGCAATGTGACATCTTGTGCGTGGGCCCGCGGCAGCTTCAGGCCTGCAGAGGCTGTCTGGTCCGACTAATGAGGATGGAGAGAGGTCAGAGATGATAGCCAATCTAAATAAGGACCTTGATATGACTTTATCACTGTGTCATATTTTGTCACTGCGTGTGTCACGCTTGTGTGTGTGTGTGCTTGGAGGTGATGTCCTCCCACCTTCCTGCTGTTATGTTATGACTAGCGTCCCCGCTGCAAGCTCACTGTCAACAGGAAGTGTCATCCATGCAGCACAGCCATCAGCACACTGCTGGCTGCATTCTCAACACTGACAGACATAAACACACCTTCACAGACACACAGACATTTCAGCGCATACACACACACGCGCGCGCGCGCACACAATTGCATATTCTCTTGATTAGGCATTCTGTGAGCATAGGCAAACGCGAAGGCATGTACACCTCCACATGCATATTCACATGATTCCTTCTCCTTCAGTTCCCCCATTGGCCGCCGATATGTGTCCATGTTACGCAAACTCATAACGAAACCCTGTCAGAAACTGTGCGCGTGTGTGTCGGCTCACCTGACAGGAACAGAGGGCTGTCTTCCACCCTCACTATTTCATTCCCACCCTGTCCAATGTCAGACTCTTTACCACAGCGGGTAATTTCACTTAACATAAACATTTCTCAAGTCTGTTTATCTGTTTATCCTCCGCATCGACTTCTTTTAACACACGACAACTGGTGAATTACATCACTTTTTTTTTTTTTTTTTATTCCACACACCAGTTTCCAGGATCCTCTGGACATGTAATTGCTTAGATCTGATTCTTTTTTTGGACAAAAAAAAAAAAAAAAGCTTGCAATTTTCACTGCTCAGTGGCACTCAGAGAGATAGCATGCCTGTCTAAAGTGCCACGCAGAGAACTATTTTGGCTTGCTATCTATGCTTTAATACAGGGCTTAGCAGCCACAGCGGGGTTGTGGAGCAGCATTATAGCTGAATGTTAACCAACACTGTAATGCCAGCAGGCCTCGTTGAGAGTGTAGCTGTCAGGAGGAACAGGAACTAAAACCGGCACCGCAGCTTGTATTAAATACACAGCAGATGAGTGGCTGATGAAGAATTGCAAAAATCGACATTTAAACACTTGAAAAGTTCGAGTTGTTGAGATATTTCTTGAGAGGAGAGAATTGTGAAACAGGATTTTAAAAATGTGGACATGCTGCTCTTTTTTTTTTTTTTTTTTTTTTTTAATATGATAATTAGAGCATTTGTGTGTGGGCTTTCACAGACGTACAGCGACTTTGGTTTGCCAGCATTTACGGTATGCAGGCAAATGCAATACGGGCGTGTGTTTCAGTTTCACCGGGAAGTGTATGTTTGCTCCTCTGAATGAATTAGAATTTTCTGTCGTCGCACCGACAGCTTGTGTACAGTTTTCCGGCTGCTGTGTGTGTTCTAGCCTGCGGGCCCCTGTGATGGGATCATTTGAGACTTATTCGCTTCAGTGATGGTGAGAATGACCCTGTATGGAATGGTAAGGGACTTCGCTTTGTCAAATTTAGGCCCGTTTCACCTTGCATCCCCACTCATGGGAGGCATTTCTCGCCACATGACTGGCTTTACCGTAGGAGTTGTATACGTTGCTTCACCAGCTGCCGGAATGTGATTGTTTTGCTGCTTGTTGCGCAGAAGCAACAGTGAAAGAGACTCCATTTTTGAAGCACTGTCACTCATGTAATGGCTTAATTCATGGCTGTGCGTACCGATGTGAGACCCACAAGTCAATCACAGCAACTCACATAGCAACAGGACCTGCGTGGGACAACTGAAATAGATGAGATGAATCAGTAGCAGTGCAGTGCTGCTGGCATGCTTTAATCCTGGCCATGACTATGCCTGTGTGATCAGTGTTTGTCAGTGTGTCCCCGCATTGTGAGGTGGATAACTTTGCCAAGAAAAACACTGTGGACAGCAGCATCTAATTAAGAGTCGGAATGATTCAAAAGAATAACAACGTTTACAATGTAGATTCGCTGCTGCTTTTAGCACCGCTTTCACTTCTAAAGCAGGAAAAGACGCACACCAGGATCTGAGCCACTCGCAGCAATGCCCTCGCCTGATCTGTATTTATATATTTCTGACTGGTGGCCATGCGTACAGATGTTTGGGTTGTTGACCCTGGTAACATGGTGTGTGTACGGTGCAAGTCTGCAATCTATCACACAGAAGCCTGGGGTGAAACCCGAGGGTAGCCTTCACAGATTGATGAGAATTCGCACAGCTCGCTGGAGCCACAGGTTGCGTGACACAGATGCATATGAGCACAAGTGCATGCACCAACACAGACAAACGCACACGCACGCACGCGCACGCACACACACACGCACACACACGCACACACACAAATACAATGTGTCCACAACCGGTCCTGTCATCACTGTTTTCTAGATGGGGTCAGCATGTCAACAGCTCACCATGACGAAAAGGGGAATTACAGAGATGAGTGTGTGCATGTGCATGCATATGCATGTGTGTGCGTGTGTGTCCATGCTGCAGGCCTTTGGTTTGTAATTGAAGTCCATGCCCAACAGCACTCATTCCAGCACGACACATCAAAAGAGACAGCAGGCAACGCCGCCGCCCAATGACCATATACGGGTCTTCCTGCATCATCAAGGCTCTGGTTTAGCCCATTAGAGAAAGTAGGACAGAGCTGGGTCCCGATGACCATATTTGGCCGGATGCTCTGTGCCCTGCAGCCATCTTGCCTGCCTTCGCCACATGCTGCCAGGGCACTGCTGCTCAGATCCTTTCCCCCCCTCATCTCATTGTCGTCCATCCCTGTTGCTTCCGCTTTCTCCTGCACCACCGGAGCCCAGCAGTTTTCATTCCCCTCCTGGTTTCACTTTCTGCTCACTCGGCCCCTTATCGCGCCTTTGCCTCGTCCTCTCTGCCGCTCATCCTGTTACTGCGCCGTTTTGTCTTTTCTCCCCAAACCTGCTTCTTCCGCTCATCCTCCTTCTCTCTGCTTCACCCCTCCTTAGTGTTTTCTTTGTTCTTTCCCTTCTCACTACTTCCTGTGTTCCCCCTTTCTTCCTTATCCTTCCCCAGCAGGAAGCTGTGCACATCCAGGTTTACTCCACTGGCTGTATTCAGGGAGTCTGCTGGCCTCTGGCCTATTCTGGCTTCACCCCTGTGTTTTTAATCAGCCCCGCTGCACGATGCACACATGTTTGCTAATTCATTAATGTACGCATATATTTGCACAGGAGCACTGTGATGTTTATTATATATGTAGGGTAAGGGTGTCTAGCTGACATCTGCACACATGCATGTATGCATCTGTAAATGTGTTAGTGCTCATGCACTTTCACATGCACTTAATTTGTCGGAGCCTGCTACTCTCGCACACACTCGCACAAATGCACACACACACACACACACACACACATCACCTCCTGGCAGCGGGTTTGATCGCTTGGAAAATGAATACTAAATGCAGGGCAAAATGGCTGGCAGGGATCACCTTGGCTGTGTGTAGCTCGCTGCCTGCCCCGTGCAGGCATTACTGCTGAAATATTCTGTGACTGCACAACTTCGTAAAGATACACAAAGTGATAATTGCCATTTGTGAGTAATTTGGTGTGGAATTAGAGAGGAGAGGGGCTACTCATGTGCCCTGGCTGTAGCATTCCCTGTGAGACCCCAGTCTGCCTCTCACTGCCTCAGACTGGGAGGAAACACACAAGGCAGTGCACAAACACAGACAGCATATGCTCACAAATACACAAGCAAGCACATACTCGTGAAGAACTATTTCATTTATCCATCACTGCAATCAAAGCAGGAGGGGTAGCTAGCTGAGGATCGGGCCAGCTGGGAGCAGCTCTCCGTGTAGCTGATGGAATTGTTTGGATCCCAGATACACACGTTTTTATCTTTATTTTTCAGTAATTACTTCCCTTGGAATGTATCTCTCTTTTGAATTGTGTGTGATTTTAATTAGCTAATCATGCAAATGATTGTTCTAATTTTTTTTATGTTATTCTTTCATATTTGTTACATTGTAATTTAATACTGTTAACAGAACAGCAATTGTTCACAACAAGAAGCTATGCTGCCTTTGAAGGTGTAGATAGTTCCAGGTAGCCCGCGGACGTAGTTCACGTTTGGCATAGGTTAGTTCTTCTGTCCGTGCTAAAGTGGACGGGAGCCTAAAGTGGCCTTCAGGGAAAATGGCAAATATGGTTATATTACTATTTGACTACATTAGATATTACAAATCATATGTGGGCCACTTTCAGCGGAGATATGCCATAGTCTGTGCCAGCTAAGCTAAAAGGGTCCAACATAATATGCAGTGCTTTATTTGGCTCGGTTTTGGCTGACACGATGGGGCTATTCAGTGGCCTATTTGTGGCTCACTGACGGCAAACAGGAGCAGTCATCACTGTGTGTCAGATTTCGATTTCTTCGGCTTAGCCTCAGATCAATGCTAGCTGGCTGGATTTTGTGAGTTTTGTTGTACTCGGGTGTTTTTCTCTTGCAGTTTACCATTCACCTTTATGGTAAACTGTTGTGCTTGTGCGGTCGTGGCAACCTGTCAAGGCACCGTGTTCACAAATTTCCTAGCAGAAAAAAACAAAACAAATGATGCTTGCTATCTTAGTGCCAGGGTGCATTTTTGCAAGTGAAGAGACGAGACTTGTGCACACGGGCTCCATCAGGCCTGCTATCAGCGGCAGCAGCAGCTACTGGTTCCACTGATCTGGTTAGATTTGAGGCACAAAAACACTTAAGGTTGAAGGAACTATCAATACACACCTTTATTAAGCTTGCACAAGCGTGACTCTTGGACAAAACAATTCATGTACAAATGTCGAAATATGGAACATTTTCCTGCCTCGGAGACGGTCACATCACACACACTCGGGGTTTGCAGACACTTCCCTGACGACTGGGCTGCAGACGCGATTATTGCTCTTGGACATTGTTGCTCTCTTCTGCCCTTTATCTGTAGAATACCGCTCTGATATGGCGGCCTCCATGTCGTATTAAGCCACTTGCTGAACAAATTTTGCACTCTGTTTCCTCCATTCTTATTCCGGAGAATATTTTTTCCACATAGCTGATTCTGCCTTTCAGCATATAAGGAAACTGTTCAAGACTCTTGCAGGAATTAGTCTAGTAATATGACCACAGTAACACCATTTTAAAATTGGTCTAGTATGTCGAGGTAAGACAGTTACGTGGTGCCCTTAATGAGGCTCAAGGAAGACTGCGTTTTTAAATGTATACACTTTTCTTTATTACGTACACATGCAAAACAAATCTCAACATTCCGCTAACCAGGAAAATTCCAGGGAAAACAAATTCTTCTTGATTCTTTTTTTTTAATTAAAATGAACAAGTTGTTTCATCAAGAAGAAAACAGCTGTTTTTTTTTTAATGCAGAGCAAAAAAGAAGTAGAACAATTAAAGGCTCCAAGGCTGTGTGTGTGTGTGTTTTTTTAAATCTGCATGTGTGTGGCAGGAAAGTAGCATGACTATTTGGATGGAGTGTTTACAACACAGCCATGTCTGTATGTTTATGTGTGATTATTATGAATCTTTTTATGTATACGCGCTGTGTTTATTCCACAGTGAAAGTGTGTTTTTGTCCTTGTGTTTGTGTTTGCGAGTGGGTAGCATTTGCCGCTGTTATCAATGCGGGCCAGACGACTGAAGCCCTTTAGTGGAGAATTAGTTCAGTTTAGCATGAAGATTAGTTTTGCTGGCCAGTGTGTTCCACTGTTACTTTGCAGAATATGTTCTCTGTGAGTCAATGAGTATGTGTGTGTGTGATTGTAGGGTATTTGTGTGTGTGTGTGTGTATGTGTGTTCTTTGATGTCAGCTGGTGGCTGCTACTGTTTGCAGATGTGAGCGTTAGGTAATCACAAAAAATCACTCTGATCTATTCCTGAACCTCTGCCATTATATATAGCAATCTCCTCTTCCACCCACAACCTCTCTCAATTCTGACACTCCTCATCTCTGTCCTCCATCACCTACTCCCACACTCACACTATCTCTGTGTTTTGTTATATATTACTGCTCTGAGTTGTTTGTCTCTAGACATTTTTCTTGTCATCTCACTTTTTCCCCCCCTGTTCCTTCACCTGCTGCCCTGAAGCCCTCCATTCCCCACTGCTAACACTTTCCTCCCCAGCCTTTCTGCGTCTCTCCTCCCTCAAACATACCTTCTTTACCCTGGCTGTCCTCCTCCTCTCCTCCCTGGTTGCCTTCCATCACATGTGTGCACGCTGTCGGAGGGGGAGTATTGATTGCACGCTTGGCAGACACGCACAGAAATGGACGACTGGGAGGAAGTGTATATGTGTGTGTGTGTGTGTGTGTGTGTGTGTGTGTGTGTGTGTGTGTGTGTGTGTGTGTGTGTGTGTGAGAGAGAGAGAGAGAGAGAGAG
>CAAKHG010033411.1:0-12928 GCA_901007715.1 Dactylopterus volitans
CGCTTTCAGTAAGTGAGTCTCAAGGTTGGTGACGCGTGGAGATGCGACTCTTTAAGCCGCTCCAACCGCCAGCTGTGTTCTTAAGGAAACTGGGAAACCAAGAATTTTTTTTGATTCGAAGGATGACGATTTTAATTTTTTTATTTCATCTTTATTTTTATTTTTTTCCGGTTTACCTTCTCCTCACGGTTTTGCGCCCCGCCCGGGCTCATCGTGCGAGGAACACATTGACAACATAGTCGGCGGTGGGATGAATTGAATTTTTTTTTTAATTTATTTTTTTTTGACATACACACACACACACACACACACACACACGCCGTCTGTCAGCACTACCTTGAATGTAGGACAGCACCTGGCAGTGTGTCGGCGCTGAACGCAGCCTCGCAGCGCCGAGATATAGAGCAGCAGAGTCATTTGCTTTATTATTTTTGATGTAGTCGGCTGCTGGCGGCGTGTGTGTGTGTGTGTGTGTGTGTGTGTGTGTGTGTGTGTGTGTGTTGGTATGGGTGAGGGGAGAGGGTGGGAGGGGCATCCGGGCCTGATTGATATTAAAACGCACAATCACGCGCGCGCGCACTCTCCTGCAGGTGTGTGTGACATACATACATGCATGCCGCCATGGCAATGTCTTAATGGATGGACGTTCAAAGGGTTTACTTACAGATTTGCGGAAATGGTGTTATTGCGTGTGTGTGTGTGCGCGCGTGAATGGTGGGGGGGGGGTTATGACGGCGCGCACGAGCATTAGAAATCACACGCCGACCCGATCGCATCAATCCTGACCGAGATTTCGCCCCTCCGACTCCGCCGAGCCTCCCTCGCCGCATCCGCCGTCCCGGTCGTCGAGACCGTCGTAACCTTGGTTTCAAGTGCCTCGAGGCCGAGAGGCAAAAGCTTGAGAGGGCGACAGGCGCAGTATTAGAAAGTGTGTGCGCGCGGAATAATGCCAAATAAAATGGAATGGGACGCGGAGAGACAGACGGGCAGAGACACGCCAGATAGGGAAGCGCGGTTTCTCAGCAGGGGATAAAAGCGGGTTACGTCCGAGTCTCATCAGACAGGATTAAGGACGGGATGCCAGACCCCCTTCTCCACCCATCCACACCCCCGATGGATGAACAAAACACACACACGCGCGCACACACTCCCGCACGCACACACACGCTCGCGCTGCTCTCTCAGCGAGCACATTCATTGACATAATGCGTTTCCCCGGCCTCCGACTCCAACCATCTCTGTGAAGCGGCTGAACCCTCACCGCTACCCTCAGCCCGGGGCCTGCACCCAACACCCATCCCCCGGGGCTGAAACCGAGCCGTAACCCTCAAGGTGGCCTTTTAAGGTGTTTTCACGCAGTGAACCCAAAAAAATACAAAAAAAAAAACAACACAAAAAAGTCACACTCACTTCACAAAAATGTCCTCACTCCGATGCACACGCACAAGAAAAGTATGTCAGTCAGTCAGTCAGTCCCACCCCCGCAGTTCCCTCAAGAAGCGGTGCATTGTGTGTGTGTGCGTGTGTGTGTGTGTGCGCGGTGGTTTTAAAGGGGGTAGTAAGGACTGAGGGGGATTGTTACACAACAGTAGATTAGTTTCTGAAGGCTTTTTTTGGGCAACCTCCTCCTCCCACGCCGGCCCCCCCCCCGCTCCTCCCGCCCCCATCTCCCATGCCGCTGCTCAGTATTCGGGATTTAGCGTCATTAGGCTGCACTAATTAGCACTTATTATCTTGACAGCCACTCAGCCATCCGCTTCAAGTTCGCGTTGCGGGTTTCGGCGTCGCCGCTTTAAAAAAAAAAAAAACACGTGCGATCCAGTTCCCCCACGAACGTGCCGCAATTGTCACAATTACGCGTCCAGCGTCGCCGCCCTCGATTTGGGCGGCGGGTCAAGGGGCCAAAGGGAGAGGGACGCCGTTACGTAAGACCAGATCAGGCCCGCCGGACTCGGAGCAGGAGCCATGTTCAACAAACAGGCGCATACTTGCTCCTGCGGTTTGCGCTTTTTTTTTTTCTTCTTCTTCTTTCCTTTCCGTGCTTAGAAAGGAGACTTTAAGCATCTCAGGCTCATTATGGTATCCTCTGTCTCGCGGTGTGAGGTATTCTGTCTAAGCGCGCGCAGAACGCAGAATGTCGCATGGCGACTGCGTCTCATTTCGAGCCCAAACAAAGAGCGGTTTCGCCTTAAAACGGCAGCTCTGGAATCCGCGAGCCATAATAATATCAAAACCGCTGCATGTTTACCATAGAATGTAATGCAACAGTCCTGCAATCAATTCTCGGGGCTGCGATTTTTGTGATGCTGTTGAACTGTGCTGCGTCACGCCGGGAGGCGTCCCTAATATTTTGGTCACCCGAATGCGGACGAGTGAGATGACAAAAACGTTAGCGACGCCTCCGAGTGTGGCGTCCTTAAAGGCCCATGAAAAATCGTTCAAGTATGTCAACACCTCCCTCAAAAAGATTTAATAAAAAAAAAAAAAAAAAATCAACATAAAACTCCTCCTATTGCAGGATTTTTGCACGATATTTTTATGTCAAACATGCAGCGGTCATAATCTCGGGCGCTGTGTGCGTGCGAGTGGCCTCAGCCTCGCCCCCGTGAGCTGCTGCTGCTGCTGCTTCTAGCTCAGGTTTTGAACTGGACGTGAGGATAAATAGCCGCCTTTGGTTTTGTCAATTAACAACCAAAATGCCAAAAAAAATAAATTAATAATGATCATAATGTGCAAATGTTCCTGCAAAAGAACCGAAGGACCTCTTGGACCGCTCTCATTAGCCTACATAAGGCTTCCTTTTTTTTTTTTTTGGTGTACTGGGCTATACTGAGAGGTGTCCCTAATATTTTGGTCAACCCTTATTAACCCCCATTAAGGTGGCAAAATGGGAGCGCCTCCTCTCAGTGTAACCCCGGCACACTTCGGCAGCGTCGCAAATTACAGCCCCCCGTTAACGACCGTTAGGCCGACGTGCACTCCTTGCCGGGCTGTTGCGTTACACCGTTGACGGCCGGGTCAGCGCGCGTGCTGGCGTTCCCGGGGCGGACAGCCGCGAAGCGCGCCCGAATCCTGTGTTCAGCCGTGTTCACTGTCTGGCTTTTTTGTTTGCATGTGACGAGCTGCCTACCGAGGAGACGCTTTTCAGTATGTGGTGCAGCAGCCCTGGTACAGGCTAACAGGTAGAGCCGCTGTCGCGCCGTCTGTGCCCCGCGACCATCACCTGCACCGTGAATGTGAAATATGACATCAGTTGATGGTTTCATTCATGTGTGCGGAAAAAAAAACAAAAAAAAATGCCATCGTAGAAATGTAGCTAATTTCCATCTGCGGTCCACTTCACAGTGCCACTTCATGGTCTTTGTGTAGCTCATATCAGTGGGACCTCATTGTGCTCGTGCTTCATATCACCATCAGAAGTCGATATCAACATGTATTGAGCCTCACGGTTCCCCTCGCCGTGTCTGTGCCCGGTTTTTCGTCCGTCACTCGCTGTTTCAGATTCCCGTCTCGCATTTCATCATTCCACCCGCTCCTCTTTACTGTAATTAATGAACGAAGCTTAATTTAACAACCCGCCCGCCCCCGACTGACACTCAGCACTTTCGATCCCCCGAAGGCCCGTCGGAAGTCGGCAGCGGCGATTACGGCCGCTACATCACCGACTCGCAGATCAAAGACGAGGACGGCTTCGACGTCGACGACTCCGATTATGATATCTTCATTGAGGAGGTAAGTTAATAACACACGCTGCGCTTAAACCGCTCCAAAAAAAAAAAAAAAAAACAACCAAAAAAAAACCAACCACCTTCCTGTGTCATTCTTAGCTGAAGCCCTTCCCGGGTATCAACCAAGACAACAGCAAGTCGCAGCTCCGCTCGCGCTCCGGCCCCTCTGGCCAGAACGTCGTTTACCGCATGAACACCGTCGCTCCTCCCAACGTCACCGCCCCCCCGCCCTCCGCCGGCGTCCCGGACTTCACCGATCTGGTGTTCCCAACCACCTCGGAGCCCGGCGCCGCACGTGACACCACGGCCGCCGCGTCCCCGACCGCCGCGCGGTAAGACGCGCTCCGTTTCCACCGGGTCCTCTTATTTTGAAATTTTGCTCTTTCTCGGGCTTGGTTCTTCTTTCCTAAAACAAACAAATAAATAAATAAATAATTCAATAAAATTAAAAAAAAATCAAATTATTAATGCAGCGAACTCAGAGCTGTTTCACCATTTTTGAATGGAACGTAACTCGCAGCAAAATCTGTGGTTTGAAGCTCTTAAAAAAAAAACACAAAACAAATACAAGGTTTCCCTTTGTGACCTGCCTCAGCACCACGCTGCCCACCACCACGCCCATCCCCACCATGTCCCCCTGGAAGGGCGACGTTCCCCGGGTTTATGACCTGACCTGCGACGACACCGTCTGCCCGCCCGACAGCTTCTGCCTCAGCGACTACGACAACGGCGGCTCGCGCTGCCACTGCAACCTCGGGCGCAGGGGCGACACTTGCTCTGAGGGTGAGCGGCGCGTGGCTGGGCGTCCGGGTGGAAAATGGAAAGTTTGAAAACTTCTACTGTGTTTTTGCTGTTTTTGCCTTTATCGGAAAAACGATAACGAACCACAAAGCACTGCTGGCGGAGAAGTTCTGATGTAGCTAAAAAGTTCACTCACGTCGCCTCCCCAGGACGTGCTACAACATGGTTTTAGCAATACTGGTTCACACGAAAGGCTGCCGGTCCAGTTCCAAGACAACCCTGGGGACCTAACTCGGTTTTGTTTCTTACTCTTCTTCATCTGCTTCTTTGTTTCCCGTATCTCCATTTCTCCTGTTTCTCCTGCTCTGCCTGCTGCTTCCATATTAATATGCCCCGAATCAGTCACGGTAATAGAGTTGCATCTGAAAACCTTCTCGCTGACTCTAATGACAGCACTTTTATCTATTTTTTTTAAGCGATTGAAAGTTTAAAAGGTTTCGACCACACGCCTGCGTTCGATTTTTGATGGTTCTGTCCTTCTCCCGTTGCTCCTCAGCGGTGAGCGTGAACTTCCCCAGGTTCTACGGCCACTCCCACATGACCTTTGAACCCCTGAAGAACTCCTACCAGACCTTCCAGATAACTCTGGAGTTCAAGGTGACCGCGGGTTTCCCCCCAGCCGAGCTCGGCCTTTTTCGTGGTGGTGGTGGTGGTGGTGGTCTTTGAACCAGTGTCTCTGTGGTTGCAGGCGGACTCGGAGGACGGCCTGCTGCTGTACTGTGGCGAGAACGAACACGGCCGCGGGGACTTCACCTCTCTGGCTCTGGTGCGGGGCAAGCTGCACTACAGGTGAGCAGGACGTTCATACTCCAAAATTAGCTTGCATGTTCGGCTTTTTTAAATTTTTTTTCCAAAATATTGAAAAAATGTGCACTTCTTTTCGTGGCACTCAAGCACGAGTGTTGCTCATCGCCTGCATGTTGCTTTCAATAAAAACACCGGAAAAAAACTGTAAATGCAAATCTAAAGGACTGGCTGATGAAAGATAAAGACAACAGGAAAAATTAAAATCAACTAGTGAAACGAGTAAACTGGAATATTGCTCTGTTGGTTAAATTTGTTTGCAAAATTTATTCAAGCTAAATTTGTTTGAATGGACTAGATGCATTTGTAAGTTAGATTTATTCAAACAAGAAGCTAAATTTTCTTCCGATGAGCAAAATTTGTTAGCTAAACTTATTCATTTTTTCACATGTAGAATTTGCCAAGGTTATTCCGCCAATAAGCAATGTGTTCTGACACACTTGCTAAATTAATTTAGGGTGAATTCCTTTAGCTCCATTAGCTAAAGTTGTTTGCTAAATCTATTAAGCTAAGAAACAAGAAACTAAATGTTTTCTGACTTGCTTAAGCCATTCTGCTAATAAGTCAAGCACATGAGCTAAATTTAGTCAAGCTAAATTTGTCTGAATTGACTTGGTAAATTTGTAAGTTAGATTTTTTTCAAAAAAGAAGCTAAATTTTCCTCTGATGAGCAAAATTTGTTAGCTAAACTTGTTCAGTTTTTTTACATGTAGAATTTGTGAGCTAAGGTTATTCTGCCAATAAGCAATGTGCTTAACACACTCGCTAAATTAATTTAGGGTGAATTTCTTTAGCTCCTCCAGCTAAAGGTGTTTGCTAAATCTATTAAGCTAAGAAGCAAGAAACTAAATGTTTTCTGACTCGCTTAAGCCATTCCGCTAATAAGTAAAGCACATTAGCTAAATTTATTCAAGCTAAATATCTTTAGATGTGCCAGCTAAATTTATTCAATTCAGGAGTTAAATTGGTTTAGAAGTACTGGTTAAGCTTGTTAGCTACATTCATTCAGTTGAGGCGCTTATTTGTTGTGATGCGTTAGCTAAATATGTTTGCTGAATTTATTCAAACAAGTAGCTCATTTTTTTTTTTGCCATGCTGAATTTGTTTGCTAATGTTTTTCCACCAATTGGCAATGTGCTCCAACAGGCTAGCTAAATTTACTTTTTTGTTTAAATTGCACTAGCTGCATTTGTTAGCTAAATTTATTCAGCCTGGGAGCTAAATTTGTTTAGAACTACTAGCTAAAATTGATAGCTAAATTTATCCAAGCTAAATTTCTTAAGATGTGCTAGCTAAATTTGTTCGCTAAATTTATTCAGCAAACAAGCCAGATATCCGTTCAGAATCAAAAACTTAATCTGTCAGCCTAGAAGCTAAATTTGTTTTCATGTCCAAAATTTGTTTACGAGATTCATTCAACTAAGGAGCTGTTGATCTATTCGGAATTCGGTAGTGTAAGAAAATGGCACCGTTAATATATTATGTATTCTAAGAGGTACTTGTACTTGAATAAGCAGAAACATATAGATGTTGTACAAAAAAAAACAGTATTTTCATAGACTGCTCTGTTCTCCCTCAGGTTCAACTGTGGCACGGGAGCAGCTCAGATCATCAGCGAGAGTCGCGTCGTGGTCGGCCAGTGGCACACGGTCACCGTCTTCAGGGACGGCATGAGCGGCTGGCTGCGGATGGACAACGACACGCCCATATCGGGCCGCTCGCAGGTAACCGCAAACACACCACGAGCGGCGCGCGCTCTCGCCGCGCTTTTAGCCGAAATGTTCCTCAGCCTTCTCCTGTGAAACGGCGGCTCAGGAGCTCCCCTCCTCTGTGTCTGTTCCAGGGCCAGTACACCAAAATCACCTTCCGCTCCCCGCTGTACGTGGGCGGATCCCCGAGCGCCTACTGGCTGGTGAGGGCGACGGGGACGAACCGCGGCTTTGTCGGCTGCATGCAGAGCCTGACCGTCAACGGCAAGGCCACCGACGTCAGGCCCTGGCCCCTCGGCAGAGCCCTGAGCGGCGCCGATATAGGTACGGGAGACGGGCAGGCTCGTGCCTTTCCAGTCTCATGCATCTTTTTCCCTCAAATTTTTTTTTAGGAGCTCGGGCAAGCGGCCTCAGATTTACTGGAACAAGTCATTTTGATCCCCCCCCGCCCCTCCTGGAATAATTATTTGCGATCGTTTTCAGGTCTTTGAATGAATCCCCGCGGCCGCAGAGTTTATTTATTTCACCACCTGGTGCCCGTCATTTCGCTTATTGCGCGATGCCACTCGGAGCAGCAAATGGTTTTATAATGGCAGATAATGTAACTTCTTCCCAGCGTCAAGGAAGAGGCAAGCATGTGTGACAAAAGGGCGGCTCGGCAGAAGATATTAGATAGAGGATGTTAGGGAGTAAGAACTGGTTCTGAGAGGCTTCTGAACCTCTTTGCTCGAGCGTCGCACAATTTCTATTATACTTTGGTGCAGTCGGTGTGCACCAAATTCGGGCTCCAGAGTCCTAAAATGTTTGCACGCATTCGCACCTCCAAGAAAATGCTCGGAATTGCCATTTTGCGTTTGAGTTCTTCGCCAACCTGGCGTAGCATAGTGGAGCTTTATGTTGAACTTCTATCGAGTGTGTTCGAGAGCGGCGTCGGCGTGTTTGAGCGTTCGTTATCGGGACTGTAGTTTGTGACGCTGTTGAAGTGTACCGGCTTGCGCTGAGAGGTGTCCCTAATATTTTGGTCATCCCACTCGTGCACTTTGGGTGGCAAAACGTGAGTGATTTTTATCGCAGGCATGTTCGGTATGTGCGTTTTTAGGTTCGAATAGCTATTTATTGGGTTATAATTGAAAAAAAACAAAAAACAATACTTGTTTTCCTAATAAAATTAAGTGGTACCATAATGCTTATGGGTGGGATGACCGAAATAAAAAAGAATCCGAATTGAAAAATGAAAGAAGAAATAAAAATAGCTTTTAAAAAAAATGAAAAAATAATTAAATTTAAAAATTACAAAAAAAAATGGACCCCATGATTGTAGCTCACTGCTTGCATGTCCTGGACAAACGCAAAATAGGAATAGAAAATAGACACATTAGCGACATAAAAAAAAAAGCCACTTACTTCTATCAAGAAAACAACTACTCTTTTTTCTTTTGGTTTTTCAATAATAGCCCAATATATGAGTATCCTAACCAAAAAAAAACACATACACCAACCGGGCATAACATTAAAACCTCTTAGAATTTAATGCAACACGCCTGCATTAAATGCCACAAATATTTCGTCAGCCGAGTGCATGAGAGCGGGATGACCAAAATATTAGGGACACCTCTCAGCATAACCCAGTTACAGCTCAGCAGCGTCACAAATTGCAGACAAACATTCAAACACATCGGCACCTCTCTCAAACAGCGTCGATAAAAAAAATTCAACATTAAGCTAAGAATTTATCGCAGGGCTGCTGCATTTAATGTAAGAAAACAAAAAAAAACCAACACAAAATCTGCGTAACTTGCGCGGTGCATCACTTGTTTGCTTGTCCCGTTTTTTTTTTCTCCTCCCTACCCCCTTCCCCCTGCCCGGCGCCAGGCGAGTGCAGCGACAGCGTGTGCGACCCGGTCAGCTGCGCTAATGGCGGCGTCTGCTTCGCCAACCGCGCCGACGGCCACATCTGCCTGTGCCCACTCGGCTTCAGGGGAGCACTTTGCGAAGAGAGTGAGTCAACCATGTTTTCCTTAACTCCCCCACACACTGTTTTGTGCCTCTTGGAGGATGGAGAGTAAAATCCCATATTTTTTTTTTTTTTGTCTTTTGAGTTCCTTTTACCTGATGGCTGTTATAGACCTTTTCGAGGTAATTACTTCACAGTTGAGTGCGGCACAAAGGGAAACCTGGCTGAGATGAGGAGTATTATTGCTATACTTATGTAGAGAAAGCAGGATTGATTGCATGTCACGCAGTCTTTTTACACAATGCAGCCCTCCACTCTCTCTTCCTCCCACTCATTTCCTTTTCGCCGTGTTTTTTTCTCTCCTTCTGCTATCGTCTGTTTGAGTTTTTTTTTTTTTTTTTTTTTTTGGTTTCTTTAGACTTTAGACTTTAAAAAAACTTTAACGTCCTTTGAGCCGCGATTTTGACCTGCGACACGGAAACACACGAGCACATCCGGAGATGGCGGACGCGGCAGAGATCGTCCGTAGCGTCGGACGCCGTCACAGTTCAGCAGATTAGAAATGGGGGGAAAAAAGAAAAGAAAAAAAGAATAAATAAAAATTGCTAAAAAACTAAATTCAGAGTATACCGCACATCACCTCGTCCACGTCTCCCTCCAAACTCAGCGTGACTGCCTCCTCCTGGTCATTTGTGGTGTCGCCATGGCAGCACATTAGTTCTTAGCTGGATTGGTTCTGACGTTTGGGAATCTGGACCTCCAGTCAGGGGGGCAGAGGCTGGAACTCCCTGGACAGATGAGGGGATTATCTCCACTGACCTCACCTAGTCAGGTTCAGATGGCTTCTGGCCCCGCCTGCTGTTGCGGACGTGATCTCCCCACAGATCTTCCCAGTTCTTCCCGGCTTATTTCTGTTCTCCCCGTGTTCCTGTGGGTTCCCTGCAGGAGCTCTGGCTTCCTCCCACCATCAAAACATGCATGTCAGGTCTAACATCGGGTTCCGATTGGGCCCGACGCGGCTCAGCTGCAGCTGCAAATATCGTTGTACGCCCATCGTAGCGCGGCCTTAAAGTTGCTTGACCCTCTCACATCTTATCTCCAACGTCTCAGGCTTCTCGCTCTCCTCGCCGCTCTTCAATGAGACGGTGTTCTCCTACGCCAGCATCCCCTGGCCTCAGTTCTCCCAGAGCTACCTGTCCTTCATGGAGTTCGAGTTGACGTTCCGGCCGTCGGCGCCCGACGGGACGCTGCTCTACAGCGACGACGCCGGCAGCGGCGACTTCCTGGCCATCAACCTGGTGGACAGATACGTGGAGTTCAGATTCGACTGCGGCTCGGGAGGGGCCGCGATCAGGTACTGGAGGAATTCTGGAGCTCTGTCTTCTCCCGCCCTCTCGCTGCTGACTCGGGTTTCACTCACTCCGACTGTGACGCTGGGTGGCGCAGGAGCGAGGAGCAGATCGGCATGGACGCGTGGCACGAGCTGAGGGTGTCCCGCACGGCAAAGAGCGGCATCCTGCAGGTGGACAGCCAGAGGCCGGTGGAGGGCTTTGCCGAGGTAACTCTCACCTCTCCGCAAGGGGGCGGAGAAACGGCAGCACGCTGCTGGCGGCGGCCCCTTCAGGCGCAACCTTCAAATCGAAATCTCGGGGCTAACGATTGTGGTTAAATGTGGTTGAAAGCTGCGGCAGAAGCAAAGTAACAATAATTTAAATTATGTTGCATTTTAATGTTACCTTGCATATTTAGGAACTTGTTCCAAGTGCGAGGTTTTTATGGTGGCTTCAAAACATACATACAGGTGGAATGATGTTCCCTTATCATCGGTATGAACACTTAGCTAAGGTCCCTGTGGTCAGTATGTACTCTGAATGGGACCCATTGCATGCATGCTGTTGCATTCATATGAGACATGGCCATATTTTGATACATACGTCAAGCTCAAGTTGTAAGCAGCTTGATATTCAATAAAGTGACGGCCCCCACTTGCGTCTCACTGAGCGGTGGAATAAATCTGACTGGTAAATCATCAGGCGCACATACGCTATATGCAAATGTAGTAATATCCGTCCGTCTCACTGACTCCGCAGGGCGCTTTCACTCAGATTAAGTGCAGCTCGCCTCTCTACATCGGCGGCGTGCCAGAGTATGATAAAACCAAGAGGACCGCAGGTGTGGTGAAGCCCTTCACTGGAATTGTTCAAAAGGTAAAGCATAACCACAAACAATACCCAACACCTGGATTTCAACTTTGATGTAAGTCTTTATTTTTGGTAGTTTTTTTTTTTTTTTTTTTTTACATTGTTTGCCCTCATGTTGTACTCACGTGCAAATACAACGCTGACTTGCTCTTTCTAAAGAAATGGAGCCAAAAAATTTTGCAATCTGCATCCAGCTGCACAGCTGCATCAGTCCGCAGCAGCGAAACATCATTCGCAAACAATCGGCAGGGTACTCCGTGTTCAAGGCGGGGTGTTCTCAAGTAAAACCTGAAGTCTCCCATGGTGACGTGGAAGCACGAGCGCCTTAAAACGCACGCGGCGGCAGCCGAAACCCGAGCCAGCGGGGTCCGTGCAGCGGCGTTATCCGCGTCTCTTACGTCAGCACGGGTCAGACGTGGGTCACAGTCGCGGCGTCCTCACGCCGTCTCCTTGCTTCTCCCCTTCGTCTGTGTCTTCCCGCTCAGCTGATACTCAACGACCGCACCCTGCCGATCGCGACGGGCGCCGCCGGAGGGGTCAACGTGGCCAATTCCGCACACCCGTGCGTGGAAAGCCCCTGCGCCAACGGGGGGACCTGCAGGCCCAAGTGGGACGGATACGAGTGCGACTGCCCTCTGGGGTACGACGGCAGGCACTGCCAGAAAGGTCAGCTCATTCGACTTGAACACTTTTTGGTTCTTTTCTTATTTTTTTTCCTTTGCTCACTTATCTATGCGCCACGCAACTGATAGCGTCAGTTGCATATCCAACGGTTGGCTCGGTCGTTACCGGGCCGCGGCGCTGCCATGGTGTAGCATCAGAGACCTCATTACAGCAGATATGTATCGCTGATTTGGTTCGCACGACGGTTATCAAAAGAAAATAGAGAATTCTGTTGTTTGTTTTTTTTTTGCTGCCATCTCTGTTTTGCAGTATTAGTATGCACCCAATGATCTGTTTGTTCAATAAAGCGTAGAAGTCGGAAAATGACTTTCAAAACATGATGCAGCCAGATTAATGGGAGGAATTACTCATGCATGTTTGTGTCTAATATATGGCCTGAACCATTTTGATGGGATCTCCTCTGCTCTCCGGGGATTAAATGTTTTGATCATGTAAGGCAAATATATTGTAATGTATTGGACAACTTAATCCGCTAAACCTGTTTGTGCCCTCTCCGCTCTCGCTGCCTCCGCCGGACAGAGTGTGGAAATTACTGCTTGAACAGTAAGTCCTCTTGAATAAATGTCTGAGTCACAAACGCAGATATGGACCGCGTCGCCGTCAGCTCGGGAGAACCACGCGTGTGCGGATAACGTCTCCTCTCCGCGTCTCGGCCGGAGTTCTCGCGTAGCCCCCAGTCAGTGAATAGCGTGTTGATGCCGCCACCTTGTGGCCATGTGGCGTGAGCGCGTGCTCTTCCTCTCCCCAGCCGTGACTGAGGCCATCGAGATCCCGCAGTTCATTGGCCGAAGTTACCTCATCTATGACAACAGGGATATTCTCAAACGGTTGGTACTGGAGGGTGTGTGTGTGCGCGCGTGTGCGTGTGTGAAGGTTTGCAAATATGTGCATCTAAGAATACTTATTATGAGCTGATGTATCACTTATGCAAAGGCATTATTCACTGATTCTTTGTGTAATATCATAACCACACCCTTGATAATTCAACTGTTAAAGATATCTTGGGGTTTTTTTTTTTTTTTTTTTTTTTTTAGTTTTTTTGGTTCC
>CAAKHG010033414.1:0-12689 GCA_901007715.1 Dactylopterus volitans
GAAGACACACACGGTTCCGTCCCACAGAGCATCGGCCATCCCGGAGAACCAATCACGCGTGAGGCTGACGTGCAGCCCGGTGCAGAGACAAGCTGGTGAAGCTAGTGGGCAGCAAAACGCGCGCCAACGCTAGCAGCAGCAAAACGCGCACCAACGCTAGCGGGCAGCAAAACGCGCACCAACGCTAGCGGGCAGCAAAACGCGCGCCAACGCTAGCGGGCAGCAAAACGTGCGCCAATGCTAGCGGGCAGCAAAACGCGCGCCAACGCTAGCGGGCAGCAAAACGCGCGCCAACGCTAGCGGGCAGCAAAACGCGCGCCAACGCTAGCGGGCAGCAAAACGCGCGCCAACGCTAGCGGGCAGCAAAACACGCGCCAACGCCGGAATGCTGGAAATTACTGAAGCGACGCAAGATGATGGAAAAGAAGCACAAATGTTCTCGATGCCAAAACTGGAGAAAGAAACGTATCTTTAAATCTTTAAAAACAGCAGAAAACAAGCATGTAGTTTGCTTTGCTGCTGCTAACCCGTATGATGTCATAGTCATCAAAATAAACAAAGCACGGTTTCCACGGTGACGGACTAACCAAAGCAACAAAGGTTAGCATTAGCGACATCCAGTGCGTGTCATCCAGGGCACGTTGTTCCTACGAAACAGTTCTTAGACCTTTGATGAAAACATTTGAAAGGAGAAATGAACGAGCTTCATGAGCTGAACATTTTAATATCAGATTGGTTTCTGTTGCTTAAAGTATGAACGTGTAGTTTACCAGTAAAACATGTTGAAAAGAAAAAAAACTCAGAAGAAGAAGAAGAGGTTCAACACTTTATGAGGCTCCATGGTTAGAAGATGCGGACTGAACTGCTGCTGGAAACCAAACCACAGACACTTAAAAGTAATAAAAACTCATGAGCTTCAAGATGGATGACGAAATTTTTCACCTGGTCACAAAAAAATGCTGAGTCAAGTAAAAAAGGAGCTCGGCTGCCACGTCGTCACTTCACATCAACATAAACCGAGCTGCTGACCCACGACAGCAAACCTCATCTTCCTCTGGAGACACGAGCGGTGATGTCAGCCGGTGGCTCCCTGCCAGCGGCGGCGGCGGCGGCGGCGGCGGCGGCGGCGGCCTGCGCGAGCTGCCAGATGGTGGGCTCCATTCCTACACTTATTCTGTGTAATTGTTTAGATTATTTCTCGTTTCAGGCTGATTCAATTACAATCTAGTTCATCTGAGCTTAATCACATCATCTGATCTCATTTAACGACGTCCTGGAGGCCAAAACCAAGAGAAAGCAATCCCTGACTGTAAGACCACGCCCCCCCACTCAAGACTTACTTTTGAGGTCCGAAGCTTATTTTTAACAATAAAAATAACTATCTGAAACTGATGACAATAAATATTGAACAGTTTGGTCGGGCGATGGCGTCGGACCTGCTGACCTCCTCAGTGGCAGCGGCTTTGTTCCATTCTTACGCTGGAGTCTTTCTCCACATGAGGGGTCCTGGTCTTGGTTGAGTGTCGAGTCTGAACCACTTTGGTCACCAGAGCAGTAAGACACAAGTCTGGATCGACAGCAATTCTCGGGGTTCTTTCGCACCAGCCTGCTTGAGCCCGCTTGAGCCTGCTTAATCAGGTCTTCAGTGTGTTTGCTCAGTCAGCCAAATGCTGGTGAGGAGCACACCAGAGCCAAGTCCAGGAGAGACCTCCCTTGTTTGCTCTGTCGACCGCAGACATACCTGAAGGACCTCTGGACTGGATTTTGGCGGATTAGGACTGAAGCTTCTTCACCAGAACAACAACACAGTTTCAATTGTGCCTCATTTTCACTGGAAAGTCACTTTGCAGCATCTGAAGCAGAATTCAACCGTCCTCTGTTGACCTCAGACCCGAGCCCCCATGCTAGTTGGTCATATTTGTTCTTTCATTTGTCTTTGTGGTTCCATATCTGATTTGCAGATTGCAGCTGCTCTCTGCAAAGATTCTGATAGTCCAGGTCGTCCTGGAAACACATGCCTGTGCAGCTCGATGGTGAGTTACAGGGTTGATGCCCTACAGGTGTTTCTAGAGGAACGAGTCCAGGAGAAGCAGCAGCTTCAGAGGGTGAAACTCAAACGTGGTCTTGTAAATAAACTCAAACTTGAGGTTGTGACGCAACATTGGAACAAAGTGCCTCGTGATTGGCACCAGAGTGAAGCAGCTACAGGTTAGTTAGCCGGCTAGCACCGACGTCCCCTGAAGAAACATGCAAATATCTGATGAAAAAAAAACAAAACACGACCAGTGTCCATCACTCATTGGCTAATATGTTGTGGAGCCTTTATGTGATGTTTCAGTGATGTTAAAAGTCCATGACTGCACGTGCTTTCAGAGTGTGGCTCCTTCAGAGTGTGTACACGTTTCATTAACTTTCAGACGCGTTCATTAATTCATCTCCTCAGCTAGTTTGCAGAGAGATGAAAGGATTAACAAAAAGAAGAGTACAAGCCCTCTCCCTCTCCCTCTCTCTCTCTCCCCCCCTCTCTCTCTCTCTCTCTCTCTCTCTCTCTCTCTCTCTTTCCCTCTCTCTCTCTCTCTCTCGTGCTCACAACATCAAATTATGTCCCGCTGATGTTGCAACAGTAATTTGTGCCTTGACTCCTTGCACCCACTCACATGAACACAGTTAATATAGCTAACATAACATCTAATACTGGGATGCAGGTCCCGGTTGCCATGGAGCGTCCGTTACGTCACAAAAACACATTTCAGACATGACCAACCCGTCACGTTTGGAACCAAACGCATGCTGCTGTCTGGAAAACAGTAGATTTTATTTGTTTGACCGCGCAGGCGAAGCAGCTTATAATCATCTGATTTTTAAACGGGTTTCATTTTTTTCTTCCGGTTATGAAAAGCGAAGTTTCCAGCAGATTCCGTCGGCGCGCTGAGCGTGATCGGATCTGCGTTTCCTCCAGAGGAGACGCTGCATTCAAACAGGCGGCTGGAGAAAGGAGCCGCATCCTCCTGCAGAAGCAGCTTCAGGACAAATGTTTTCATACCAGACGCCAGAAGAAATCACATCTGAAAGCAGCGGGGTAATGAAGTTGAGGCGGGTTGATATTAAGATAAACTGCAATATCTTTAAACCTATAGCCGAGCCTGTGAATAATACATCTCAATTCCAATTGTGAGAGTATCTATTGCCTCGGCGCTCGTCCTTCTTCTGGGCCAGCACATATCTCCAAATGTTATTAAAGCTCAGAGAGACACAGACTGAACTGATATTGGAAAAAGGGAATTGTGAAGAATGTCGGCTTGACTTTATAAGGAGAAGCATGTCGCGGGAATGTAGATGAGTATGAATGACGCCGGTCGGTCTGACGGGGGCGGGGCTGGGAGGCGGGGGAGCCGGTGGGGGGGGCGTCGCGTCTCGCCTCCACTTCATCCTGCTCACGACGACGTTCATTATCCAAAAATGTGACATCCTGACGGTCCAGACGTCAGGAGGAGGTTTGGATGGACAAACGGGGGGACGGCGACGTTCTGCAGCGTTGGCGGACGCGCTCGCGGACGCGGAATCCTGCGTGATTGGTTCTGTTTTTTTAGTTGACCCCGTTTGTTTTGTTCCGTTTGCCTGTTTTTGAGCCGGCTGACTGTCCGTATCTTTTTTAAACTGGTTTTCGTCGTTTGTCGTTGCGTTAATAAGCATCAGCTCTTCAGTTGCTGCTGGTCCGCTGCTGAGTTCCTGCACGTGGACCCACCTGCATCCATCCATTGTGGGAGAAGGACTCGTTCAGACTGGTGCTCCAGTTTGTGAATCTTCATCCTACCTGTTCTGAGCCACAAACCTGTCGCCTGCCTGCCTTGAACCTGAATTCTTCGGATTTCTAATGAGTCCGTCACAAATCCACAAGGCCAAGCAGACCAGTTTTGAGGGGACAATGAGGCCATCATTGCTCCCGACGCCGCTGGTCCTCTCTGTTGCGAGGCTCCTCAGAGCCTTCACTGCCAAGAGCCACAGAACCTTGGCGGCCAAGTGCCACAGAGCCTTAACTGCCCAGCGCCACAGAACCTTCTTTGCAGAGATCCACAGAGTCCTCAGAGTTGCAGCCTGCTTGTTCCAAGTCTCCAGAGGTCCTGTGCCATTGGCCCAAGTCTCCAGAGGTCCTGACCCGTTGGCCCAAATCAACATAGGTGCTGCCCCATTGGCCCAAGTCCTGGGAGGTGGAGCTCTCTTGTCCCAAGTTCCCATAGGTGCAACTTCTCCCCTGGTTTCCAGTGTCTGAGCTGAAGTCTTACAAGTCTTTAGAGCTGCTGTCCCGTCCATAAGCCAGAGCTGCAGCCTCCAAAGCAGCCTGCGTTCCAGCCATCAAAGTCTTCCCAGCCACTGTTGCAGCCTTCCAAGCCTCCTGTGTTGCAGCCATCAAAGTCTTCAAAGTCAAATCGGTCCCAGTATTCGGAGGCCGAGGTGCTGCTCCGGTTCTCTGCTCGGTTCCAGTCCGGGTCTCCAATTTCCTCTTTTCCAACTCGCCATTGTATCTGCTTGTTTCCTGGCTGGCAGAGCTGCCCGACCTCCTGCATAAGCCTCCAGCGTCCCCGTCGCCCTGCTCATACCTCCATGTGCTTGCACCCAGTCCTGTTCTCCCAGCTACAGCAGCAGGGCTGATAGGATGGCTTAGGGCCTACTCCTGGGGGGACCCTGGGGTCACCCACTGGAGGGGCTCCTCCTTTGCTGCTGACTCCCAGGCCACCCTCCAAAGCAGCTCCTCCTTCATCGTACAACTCCACAGTCGAACGGTGGTCTTCCGAAATGGCCACACGTATTGAACAAACCTGCAGGCCAACGGCCTGGTTGTCAGGTTGTCTGCTTGAGTCCCGGGGAACCTTCCACTCCAAAGCCTGCCTCCATTCACTGGGACAAAACAGTCAGGATATAATGCCTCAATAATTCAGGATCTCAACAGGTAAACAAGAGGAGCTGATATCTTCACCCTTATTTTCCAACATCTTCCTAACATTACGCTAAGATCCCGTAACTTTTTCAGGACCAGGTTGGGACAAGCCAGAAAACCAGATGTCTCCGGCTCTAAATTCAACCCGCAGCATGTAAACGTTACAATATCAGAACAGTTTCTATTCATGCTTATTCATCAAAATAGGTTCATATGACCTTCATCCTGCATGTTCCAGTATTCTGGGGTCCATTTCTAAATCGTACCCTACATTTACCAGTTGTGCAGTGATTCCACTGGCGGGGGGAGCTCGCTGCTCCTCAGCAGCTGCTTCCAATGTGGCTTCAGTTGTGTTAAGAGTGTGTGAAGCGGCCGTCTTGTAATCAGGGTAAGTAGAACCTGGCAAAATGTTCTTCACCAAGACACTGAATCGCTAATTGTTCCTGATGAGCAGATTGGCACCTTGAACGGCAGCTTGCACCATCTTAGTATGAATGAGGCAGTAAGAGCACAGTCCGGAGTCGGGAGGGTGCTGCAGTACAGTAAACGCAGCCCATTTCTGTTAAAGCAGCCACAATCAATATATTATTAATGGTTGTGTAAAACGGTGCTGCTCTGATGCACTGACTCTGCAGCCGCTCTCACCTTCACTTCCACCTCATCGTTTTACTGCCACGCTGGACTCCGGGTTGGGTTCTCAGCCACAGCCGTTCTCAGAGGAAAGGTTCTAAGAAGACGCGGCATGAAAGCTGCTTCCTTCAGCTCGCTGGATGGAACCTGCTGCCAAACTGAGATATCAGCCCCACATTTGCGCCCTGGTGGACTGACAGCTGGTCCGGATCCACACCCCGAGCCGGTCTGTGGCCAAACTGGAGGAAGAGCTACAACCGCTGTCTCGTTTACACTGCACGTCCTCTCTTCAAAATAAAAGCTTGTTATTTATTAACGAGGGTTTTATCTTGAACACAACCAGAAGTGTTGTGCTTTTTTTCAATGTTCATTTGATCTCAGAGTGGAGTTGTTGATCCAAACAGGCGTTTGAACACACTAACCATGAATCTACCTGGTTACGTTCCTGATGGAAAACAACATGAAGCTTCTTAACCCTCAGATGCACAAGTGGGTCAAAAATGACCCATCTAGATTGTTTTCATAATGAAAAATGGTTATCATTTCATATTCCAGGTTTTACTCAAAAAATATGATGACTTTTAAAATTTTTATTTAGTTTTTATACATTTAAAAAAATGGTAGTTTTTGTATCACTACCCCAAGCTTCCATTAGCGGGTGAAAAATGACCCATATTAGAATCAATGTGTCTTTGTGCCATTTTTGTTAAGAATAATCATTTAAGTTATGTTTTGTATTGTGCACACAAGAATGATTTCATGGTCGAGTTGTTTTTATTTTTCACTTTTTAACATTTAGAACATGTTCTAAAATTTTGGACAATCATCATCAATATCAAAGAAGAACACAGCAAGAGAAAAATGTCAACATTCATTGTGTGTGTGTGTGTGTGTGTGTGTGTGTGTGCGTGCGTGTGTGTGTGTGTGTGTGTGTGTGTGTGTGTCCGTAACTGTCCAGTCATTGACAATTCATCTCTATTTCTGAAGCCTTTGTTGTCATAATCCCGGTTTTGTTTTGCCTCCTGATCTCCTCACTGCATGCGGGTTTCAGAGCATGTTCCAAATGTCAGAGACAAACATAAGAAAATGATTATTCTTAACAAAAATGACAGAAATGGCACAAAATTGCATTGATTCCAACATGGATCATTTTTCACCCACTTATGGAAGCCTGTAGGGTCCAGTCCCAAAGATAGCTGAGGGTTAAAGTTACGTATTTACAGTTCTGGAGTGAAAAGTACGCGTATGTTGCAAATGACGGTGAGGCAGGCGAATGTGCTGTCAGTGGAAGCGAGTGCGTCTCCACCGGTGGACTCGTGGGCTCGTCCTTCCCCCATCGGGAGCGACAGTTGCGCGAGCGTCCATCACCGCCCTGATGGTGATAAATCCCTCCTCATTAACATGGCCGCCACGTATCGCGCTCCCCATCATGGATTTTTCTGCTCCCTCTCCTCCTTCCTCCCGCTGTTTTCTTATCATCCATTAATGCACAGCACCGCTTTGTTTTCTTCTTTGAAAATACCCAGCGAGCATTATATTACAATTTGTTGACAAGGCAAAAGGCCAAAATTGAAAGAGGACATCTTCCTGTGTGGCCTGAAGTGTGTGTTTCATTAGAGACCCACGCCAGCGGCTCATCGGATGGATCGTCTGGTTCCACACATCGATTCCCCTCCGTCGCCTCGGCTGGGCCAACCACAGGCTCAAAGGAAAGGACGTACACAAGGTGTCAGCGCCGAGAGATCCGACACCGTTGTGACATAACTGAAAAGTAAAAAATAAGCTTCAAACAGCAGTGACACAGAGAGGAACGGGGACGTTCCCCCTTCTGGTTCTACCGTCATGTTCTTTGTGCGTCTGATTGATCTCATTAGCATCCCTCTCATGTGGTAGTGGGTGAGTTAGCTAGACATGAAGTACGTGATATACGATAGTGGGAGAGTTAGCTTTAAGTTAGCTACAAATTGTGTGGTGGGTTAAAGTTCTGAGCTAGCTTGCGTGTGGTGGTGGGTCAGGGTTAGCTTTAAGTTTGCTAGCATTGATAGTGGGTCCGGTTTAGCCTCACATTGCTAGAAATTGTTTAGTGGTGGGTTAGGTTACTTTCGCGGGGCCACTAACAGCAGCTGCGAGCTAAAATGCAGCTGCTAACAGCTGGCAGCTACACTGACTGGATGAGAAGCCGACTTGAATATCAGACCGGAATCAAAGTTCACTCCAGGGGTTTTGAGGGCTGAAGTAATTAATGTTAATAGAGATGTTCCAATACCATTTTTTCATTCCTGATCCCCATATATTAGATTAGCATATCGGCCATTACCGAGTACTGAGCCGACACTCGATGAGCCGATGGATGTCAACCCTGGAGGTGATGAAGTGATGACTGCTGTCGCTGTTGTACGACCTTCGCTGGTTGCACAAACACGTGGAAAGAATGAACACAATGGGACTTCTTTGATGATCTAGTTTCAGAGTCATAACTAAAGAGTACACGAATAAATAAATCTAGGAATAAATGCTTCCTTTTAACGGCGGCATGTAGAGAACCCGCCAATGGCAACACGGCGCAACTGCACAAGACTTCATTCACGGGAGAAACTGCAGTTTGGTCCAGGTGAAGCAAATGTACTTTTAGGCCGGCGATCGGATCAGTGTAGACGCACTCGCCGGCACCGGAAGTGGCCGCCTCTGACACCAGGATCCGAAAGGGAACACAAATTTAAATCTGAAATTAACAACTAATTAGTGTTTTGTCAGCATTCAATTGTAAAAAGTCCATTTATTTTATCTCTGAGCCAGCGTTTAATAGAGGAACACAGCTCATTCCATTTAACATTTGGATAATTGTTTTCTGGTATAATAATTTGATTTATGGTGTTGTGTCTGAAACGGAAAATATATGTATATTTAATATGGTTGCTGATGTCAGGGATGTGCAGATACCTAACACGGGGTTATTAAGTTTGATGCTGGCGCTCACTTCAGGCCCGTTTGTGGTGATGCGTTCAGGAACGCCTCCCTGCCGTCCCGCAGTGTTAAATACTGAGCGGGTCATTGATTCCAGCGTGTCACCTCGCACGGCTTCTCTTTCTTTGCAGTGTGATGCAGCATCTTCCCAAAGCAAAGCCGGATCGATGGCGCTCCGACCGCCGCTCGCCGCTCGCCGCTGCGCTCAGCTTTGTTACCGACTCATTCACCTCAGCGGCTGTAAGTCATCCTGTCATCCTTTTACACGAAATAGGCGGATAATCCAGTTTATTTGGAGTATAATAACAAATTGAACCACTTCATTTGACTTTAATAAGTATTTTTTGAATCTGATATATCAAAGTTCCGCTTAAAAACAGCAGATGGGCTCAGTGAAGGAAACTTAGCTGACGGCTCTCCGGTGATTCAGTGTTTAGTATTACTCCGACATGAACCTGGAGGACTTGTGACTGGCAGACTAAAAAGAAAAGGTCAAAACCAGAGCAGCAGAGGCTGAGATATTGAGTCAGTTGAATTTACAATATCCCTCCGGAATACACCTTTCAAGGCTCGGAGCCAAAGTGCTTATGCCCGGGCCACCGCGGCCTGCACCAATCAGCATTCCGAAGCAGACAGGTGTGGTTCAGACTGTTCAATGCAGGCCTCAGAGGGGTCATCTGTAATGGAGCTAAGCTAGTTACCCCAGGAAATTGATAGCTACGACCTGGACGAATGAGAATATGCACAGAGAGCTAAGCTAGTTGTTCCCCGAGAGGCTGTATTAGTCATGTCAGCGTGAGGGATCCTCGCCTCTACTGGGACCTTCAGCTGGCGACTGTGACTCACTTTAGTGGGGAAGTCACGCGAGTCGTCACGCGAGTCGTCCAGCGGCGGCGTCACATCGGAACTGGAGAGTATTTCTATAATCATATCAACATTTGTTACGCCTGCTGTTGCAGACTTTGAGTCTCCAGCTCCAGACTGAGATGACCTTCATGACGTCATCATGACATCATCAGGGTAATTCGGACAGAAAATAAGTGTGTATTCACTTTGCTCTTTCATGTGAATTTGATTGTTGCATCATTTATTTAGCAAAGGTGTTTATTCACCCAACCACATGGAGCAAATGCACATGTTAGCTTTCAGTCAGCTAGAGATTAGCTAGTCAATGTGTGGGCTGTCGTACAGTTAGCTTTAAGTTAGTTAGAATTATTAGTGGGTTAGGGTTAGCTCTGTGATAGCTTCGTTAACTTTGTGCGTGGCAGTACTTTAACATTAGATTTAAGTTAGCTAGAAATTATAGTAGGTTAGGATTAGCTTCATGTTAGCTCCATTCGCTGCTTTGTGTGTGTTTGTGTGCTAGGGTTAGCTTTATGTTCGCTAGACATGAATTACTTCATGTGTAGTAGTGGGTTGGGGAAAGGGTTAGCTTTAGGTTAGCCAGGTTTGATTGTGGGTTAGTTATAGCTTTGAGTTTGATAGTGGCTGTGTGGTAGTCGGCTGGGATTAGCGCATGTTAGCTGCATTAGCTACTGTGTGTGATTGTTAGCGTGAGGCTGGATTAACATGAGCCGCTGTGTGTGTTTGGGCTGCTGCAGCCTCCGACTGACCTCAGAACTCACAAGAAACTGCACTTTTCCTCTCAGCTCCTCTTCCTCTTCTTCGTGTCTCTGATGGAATCCAGACACCCTCAGGGTAACAGTGTTTTGTTTTTTTTCCGGTTGTGGCAACGCATTAATTGTAAATTTCCTCTAGAAGACAGACATCTGAGTTCCGCTCTAACACTTATAACCACTCGGCATTAACTGCAAGTCAAGTGTCTCATTAAAAAGACAGATACAATAATGATCACCTTAAAAAATGTGGCTCTCATAATAGACCTTATGTGTGGCAGCCATTTTGAAATGAAGGGAAACGTAGCTGTTTTTAATGACATCAATGACAGTTCTGCTCTAGTTGGGGCGTAATTATGTGATTAATAACATCTGTGTTTCCCTAATATTTCATGTCAAAATGCGCTGCCATATATGGTCCAATGGCCTGTCAAAAACGAGTGCACAAACACATCGAGTTGTTGTTAATGACCCATTTAAAACGTCTAGTGTGAGTGAATAAATGCACTGTCACAATCTCAGTTCATTTTAATGTGTTCAAGGAACGATCCCAGGAAATATTATTAGCGCTGAGAAGCTTTTATCTCAGGAGAAAGGTCGCGTGGGTGCCGCGAGGAAGCAGGACGGGCTGATGTAGCAAGGCTACGAGCTAAGCTAAAGGCCGCGCTGCTAGCTAAAACTCCAGGGCGGAGCAGCCAACGGACGCGAGGCTCGACTGATTAAACTGCCGACAAACGTCAACGTCCAAACAAACATGACAAATATGAGTCGGCCTGCGTTAGCAGTTAGCATTTTACAGTTAGCATTTAGCAGCTGAACTTTATGCTCATTTGTTTTTCAGAATGGAAATCGCGCAAGGGAAGGTCTTCAAATTTGGTAAAAATGTCGACTTAATCGAGAGGATGAATTCAGTTTTAGTTGTCAGGGGTCAAAGGTCAAGGTGACTGTGACATCACATCTTTCCCACTTTCACGAGATTACCAGGACTGCCTGCAGGGAATGTCTTCAACCGCGGCATGAACATAAAACTGGACTCAAGGATAGACTGAGTAGAAGGTCAAAGGTCACCAAAGCTGCAATTATTTTAGTTCATATTCATTCATATTCCGATTATGTCAAAACATCCGACAAAGACAGAGACACAATACAACAAAGCTTTATTGTCCACTGGTGGAAAACTGTCTTCAGCTCACCCCGCAGGTGGCGTGTGCAGTTCATGAAGGTATAAAAATGAAAGTATGAAATCCAACAGGGCATAAAAGAAGTAATGACAACTGACATGGATGTGAACTGTCGTTTGATTGGCTGGTGAAGAGAGACAACTGCGCAGTGGCTGGTCTAAACCCCTCAGCGTTCCCATGAACGCGCATCCTTGGGCAGGATAGCGCGGTTAGCGGTTAGCTGTTAGCCAGCTGCGCTCTTCGTGACTCCAGCTCAGGCCTCGAAACCTGCGTGCAAGATGGATGCCGATGGCGTTTTGCTCGGGGACAGCTGAGCGGAGACGAAGCCGCCGAGCTTCATCCACAGAAGCATCCCGACGCGCCTTAAACCCGTCTCCTCGCTCCGAGCCGACGGAGGATCAGCGGGATAAGATGCATGACAGGCGGGATGAAGAGCGGCGGATCTGGAGATCTCAGAGGAACCCCGAACACACCCCTCGCTGCCTCTGAGCCTCATCGCGTCCTCTCCTCCTCGGCCACGTGTCGTCCTCTCGTCCCGTCGGCGTCCGCCGCTCCGACACGGATGACAGGACGCCGTCAGACGTTGTGATTTAAAGGAGCCACGTCTCACACTTCCACCGCCGTCAGGTAAGAAGGAGGTCCTGAGGGAGGTCAGACAGGATGTGGACGTCTGGAGGGGAGAGACGGGTGGACGGACAGACAGTCAGATAGACAGCGATGGACAGACGGGTGAGGGAAGAGGAGGGACGTCCATCAGCTGTGTAATGAGCCGCTCAGTTTACCTGATGACTGACAACCCCCCCGCGATCAATGATGGAGAAGAAGAAGAGACGTTTACAAACACGGAAGCAAAAAAAGTGACATTTCTGTTAGTAAAAATTATCAGATCTGTTTTAGTCTTTTACACCTTTTTGCTTCCACAAAGCTCCGCCCCCAACTTACCCACTCTCTTTCTTCATTGGCGTCAAGCGCAAACGTGTCCACAGCGGCGCCGTGGCGTTTAGCGTTAGCATCCAGATGAGTGATGGAGAGTTAGCTTCGCCACAAGTGCACCATAGAAGAAGAAACGCCACCAGACCATAGCATTAACGGAGCGCCGTCAGATATCAGCAAATGGCGCGGAGACGTGGAGACGTGATGGCGCGGAGACGTGATGGCGCGGAGACGTGATGGCGCGGAGACGTGGAGACGTGATGGCGCGGAGACGTGATGGCGCGGAGACGTGACGGCGCGGAGACGTGGAGACGTGATGGCGCAACATTTCTGTGACTGGATTTTTATGTTCTAAAACTATGTTCCTTCATCAACTGCAGAGCACACTAACACAGACACACACACGCACGCACGCACGCACGCACGCAC
>CAAKHG010033422.1:8579-20180 GCA_901007715.1 Dactylopterus volitans
GGACACGCGGTGGTCGTAATCTTATGGCTGATGTGTTGTATTATACTCTATGGTGGACACGTGGTGGTCGTAATCTTATGGCTGATGTGTTGTATTATACTCTATGGTGGACACGCGGCGGTCGTAATGTTATGGCTGATGGGTGTCCGAGCTGGTCAAAACACCGCTGTGCTACACACTGCACACACCACACACACACACACCCCCATGTGATGTGTGTCGCATTAGGAACAGCAGCGGGATGAAGCATGATGGGATTGCTGATCGTAATCTATTAGAAAAAAACAAAACCAAACCACACTGGGTGTAAGAATTCCCATTATCAGGGTGATAATCATGGAAGAGGCTGTCTGGCTCGCTAACCTACCGTCACACACGCCATCGATTGGCTGATTTAATAGATGCAGATATTATCGCGCGAGTAATGCTGCCATTTTTATTCATTGATTTATAATGTGCGATCACGATATCTGAAAAAAAAATGTTATTCACTCAAAGTTTGTTAAGCAAAATATAAAGTCCGGGACTCAATTTAAATGTCAGTAATGTGATTTCAGCATGTTTTAAACATACTGGAATGATATTCCTGGATAGTTGTGATGCAGATGTGTCCTGATGCCTCGTGTTTAACGCAGCGAGCGGTGCGCCTCCCCTAAAGGTAAGTAAATAAAAAGGGTGTAAAAGTTTGGGGTTTATCAGCTGACGGCCACACCGCGGCTCCCCGTGTTTGCGCCCAGCGGCGGCGGCTGCGCCTCCACAGCGGCGGTATCGGCCAAGGACATCGCCGCACGCAATTATGAGGCGGAGCGCGAGTCCACAAAGGCACGACGGCGGGATTATGACGGTCTTATCTCCATATCGCACCAGAAGTGAAGTATCGATTTTCTGCCAAAGAGAATCACAGTCAAGGGAGACGTGCCGCACCAGCCGGAGAGACATGCACGCCCAGGGGCATGATGGGAGAGCAGAAAGGAAGAGGGGCGAGGGGCGGGTGGAGGTGGGGGGCAAAAAGCAATAACAGGAGTCCTGCGTGGCGAATAGGAGCAAAGCGCCGCTGAGACGAGGGTGCAGATAAGAACGCTGAGGGGGAGCAAAGCCACAGCCCGTCTGTCTGCCTGCCCGTCTGTCTGTCTGTCTGCCTACACCCGGAGGTGCTCAAACTCCCTTTAACATCAGTTGCCATTGTCGAAGAACAAACGCCGCTCCGGTTCGGCTTCTATCGGCGACGGTTTAAACACTTGCGTACATTCATTTCCGCTCGCCGGCCGGACGGAACGAGCCAGAAAATTCTGACGCCGAGTGTTCGCTTCTCTCTCTTTTTTGTTTTCCCGATTAAAAAGGCGAAGGAGAAGCCCTCAAGACGGCACAGCGCTGCACCCTCAAGACGGCACAGCGCTGCACCCTCAAGACGGCACAGCGCTGCACCACGGCGACAGAACCCCCCCCCCCCCCCCAACTCCTCGAGTCTCGCGCCCGCCGGGCGATCAGATTTCTATCAAACACTTCAGCTCTTTGAACACGCTGAGCGCCGTGGTTATTGAGGTTTTTTTTTTTTTTTTAAGGGTAGACGGATTTAAACGGCGCCGAGCGGCGCGCCCCGCAGGCGGCCCACTGCCGCTGGAGCTTTGCTAGAAAGACGACAGTTGCTCGATGAGCCATCGTTACAGCCGAGGTCTGCAGGAGAGCGTCTCTGAACCCGCGACACCTCCAGCCTGGAAGCTGATGGGCCACAGCAGCAGGAGACCTTATAGCAAGGCGTTCCTAATAAAGGGGTGAGTGAGTCTACATCTCATGTTTAACCTCAACTGAGCCAGTGGCAGAGTTCCAGAGTTCACTGATGTCAAGTATTGATATGAATGCATTTTCAACAGCGTTCATAAATAATCAATCGGGGTGTAAGTTTATGATATTTAAGGTATCAGAGAATCTAACGCGATGCGATTGATTGGATTTACTCGATTTACTGATCGATTCACTGATGCCAGCGCAGCCGTTCAACACTTCAGTTACAGTCATATCAACAGGCCAAAATTTTAGTTTTCATCTTTTCCAAAGATTAAAAAAAAATAAATAAAATAAAGTGCCACATTTCTAATGTTTAAGTGCAAATGTGTTCCTTCACTGAACATCGATGGCGGCAGCTTTGGAGGGAGCAGCAGGATGCATCATGGGAAAGTAGAGGCCATCTTTAAGACCACAAGATCGATGTTGTTACACTGCCTGCGTGATATTTGACGATGATACCTGACCGCCATCACGTGATCGGTTGCATTGCTGCACCCCGTCTAATTAACGGCGGCAGCCGAAAAACTCCCGTGCAGTAATCCCAAATAATCCCAAAATGTAATCAACTGCTGCTGGGGCCACGCCCCCACCCATAAACAGATTATTAAAATATGTAACTTTGTCTATCAGCTAACAGGATTACTCACAGACATGCTGACTGAGGACGGCCATAAGTAGCAAACCTACAAGGGGAAAAACCACACACACACACACACACACACACACACACACACACACACCGAGCTGCTTTCAACATCTTTGGAACAAATGGTCTCGTTCCGACACAAAACCCATAACCGCCTCCTCGGCGGTCCTCTGGGTTCCAGCAGGAGCCATCTGAGGAACGTCCCTGTCAGAGCTGCAGAAACCACTCGGGCTGCGTGGTCGGGCCGTATGACGCGAGGCATCCGTCCGCGTGATGGAGAACCAATCCTCGCCTCCCCGGAGGCGTCTGCAGCCGACACGAGCCGACGTTTGCGGCGCTGCGGCGGACGAACACTCGGAGAGCCGACGGCAACTTCTCACACGTGGAAACATCTGGCAAAGCGACTGGCGACCCGCTTTTTGTCTGCTGTGATTTTTCTTGCTAAAAATCAATCTCCGCATCACGCGACGCCTTTGTAATTCATGGGGCATCACAGTCGCTTAGTTACGGCTTTGGGGCAAAAACCGTGTGCAAAATTGTCGCCTGAGCCACCGGACGCCCATCAGAACATGAGCGCGTCTCGCATCGTGTCCAGCTGGGCATCGATCGATATCGCGCTCTAATTCCTCCCCCCCGGAGCAACGGGCCCGATCTGGTCCATTTATCAAAGCCCGTATTTACAGATTGGAAAAAAAACCCAAACTGAATTGCAGGTGCACCCTTGTAGCGACGTAATTACAAGGCCTCTGATTCGAGTCCGGAATGCCACTCCTGGTGTGTCACTCCCCCGTTTCCCGTCAAAGTCCTATTATCTTTGTAATGAAAGCATAAGAGGTGCCAAAGTAAAAAAGTAGGTCGGGTGTGTCAGGCAGGTAAATATTAAATACTGCGACTTCTGACAGCTGATGCATGAGAGCAGAAATCCCAGTTCCACGCATGAGTGTGAGCCCCAGCTACGAGCCTCCCTCCGCTCACCGCCGCTAAACACCCTGCGGCCACTTTGTATTGGAGAAACGCATGAAAAATAACATTATCAACGTTTCTTTATATCAGTTAACTCTCCCTTAACCCGCCATCGTGCCTGCAATGGTCGCCCACAACTTAGAATTATTTCCATGTACATTTTGTGCTCTTTTTTCTATTTGAGATGATGTAAATAAATAAATAAATAAATAATTAAAACTGCCACTTATCCGGGTCCGGGTCTCGTCGATCCACACCGCACCCATATGGTTCCTCCTGCAGGAGCATGGACCTCATTGTACCCTATGGGTGACCTCCCCCAGGGAGGGGCCCCGGGCTCCTGGGTGGGGCCCCGGGCTCACTGGTCCCATATGAGTCCTTGAGGACCATTCTTTGTCTGAACCTTCACCCAAGACCACTTTGCCATGGGGGACCCTACCAGGGGCTGCTGCCCCCAACAACACAGCTCCTGGGGTCATTCGGACACTCAGACCCTCCACCACCATGACGTGATGGTCCACGGAGGGTGGGGGGCATCATTATTATCATTATTATCATTAATATTGTGCACGGTGGCGAGTTCCTGGGCGGGAGGCGGAGCTGCACGCGGCTGAGCGCAGCCAAGCCGCTCACGTGGTTCCCGTGGCGACTGGCAAGCGCATGAAAAAGTCCGTGAGGATCAACAAAGCAGAAGCACTGGACAACGGCAGCAGTCACAGAGCCAGTAAACCAGCCGGGGCTTCACCCCGCGGGGCCCATGGGGGCGAACGCGCCTCCAGACGCCGGCGTGGCGCTACTGACCCCCGGTGGAGAGAGGGCACACTGCACCTGCTCTGATCTCGGACCACGTCCACAGAGGGAAACGTTACGATCGCAGAGGGGGGGGGCTCCCAATTTCAACCCCTCCCCTCGCTACAGCAGTTGTCATGGTAACAGCATGGTGGCATTGTTGTGCAAACAGAGTCACCGCGAGAGAGCAACAGTTACAACCTTCTGGTTCAGGTTACGCCACCCAGTTCTAGGTCCGACCCGCTGAGATCGCCAAGGCCGGCGACACGTCCAGGCAGCAGCCTCACTCACTCACTCACTCACACACACACACACACACTCACACACACACGGTATGAGTCACAGCTGAATGGCATCAGATTGCATCTCACATCGAGGCGAGATCACAACAGGAGCCTCCAGAGGACGGCCGTCGTCTCCAGAGGCAGATTAGAGCTGAAGGTCACCTCCGCCTGCTGCATTCAGGTCAGCGCCAAGTGTTTATACCTTTGGAAAACTTGATTTATTTTTATCTTGTTGTTGTTTGTGTTGGTGAGCGGTGAGTATGCGCGTCCTTGTGGCTTCCATTCTCGATAAACGCCAAGCAAATCTGAAAACCATCTCGCTTTTGCCTCCACAGAAATAAACATGTTCAAAAATAAAAAAAAAAAAACACGGAACTAATTTACTGCGACGTGGCGGTGTAATCACCCAGACACACTCTTAAAAACTCATTTAAAAAGTGCTTGATCAATAATTCCGTTTATATGGACCGGCCCAAAAACACTGGACTATATTACAATAATAATTTTAATATACACCCATCAGCCATAAGATTACGACCACCGCGTGTCCACCATAGAGTATAATACAACAGCCCTGCAATCAGTTCTCCCTTCCGGAGGAGTTTTATGTTGGATTGTGATTGAATGTGTGTGAGAGAGGTGTTGACATGTTTGAATGATTGTTATTGGGACTGTAGTTTGTGACGCTGTTGGACTGTACTGGGTTACACTGGGAGGGGTCCCTAATATTCTGGTCACCCTGATGCATATGAGTGGGATGACATAAATATCAGGGACATTATTGTATTAGGGGTCCTTAATATTTTGGTCATACCATCCATATGCATGAGGGACCCCCACCCTGATGCATATGAATGGGTTGACACAAAAAAGTCAATCAAAATTCAACAAAATTACATTCCGAACAGCAATCATTAAAATATGTCATCACATCTCTCAAACAGATTTAATAAAAAAAAAAAAAAAGAAAATAAAACTCCTCCTGAAGGGAGAACTGATTGCAAGGTTGTTTCATTATATTTTGTGGTGAACATGCGGCGGTCATAGCTGAGGGCTGCACCATTCTATTGTTGTGTCACTCTGTTGTTATGAATGATAAAAGAGGCAAGAAAAAAAGGCAATAACTACAAATAAAATGAATAAAAACAATAAAAAGTCACAAATTTGATTTCTTTCATGTGTTGAATTTAACAGCTAAAGCACACTGGGTCCATGGAACGCGTGTCGGGATGGTTTGGGGGGTAACTGCGATTATTCTTGAGTATTATGAGTGTGTATTTCACCTTCTGAAGGCTCCATCTTTTATTGTCACATTAGCAACCGTGGGTTTCCCTCGGTAACAGTGACTCATGTCGAAGGTCGCCGCCTCACACATTGTTACTATTATTGTATTTACTAGGAAAACCTCCCTGTAACCAAATATAACCGGTCGGGCAACTTTCTCACACGCACACACACACACACACACACACACACAGACACACACACTCACAGCAGAGCAGAGCAGAGCAGAGCAAACACACCTCATCCCTGAAGATGAGGTCATGGTGGATCAGGAAGCGGACTCCTGCAGCAGGGTCGCCTCTGAGGAAGCACTCACCAGGCTGGAGGTCAGGGAGGGGTCCGACTTTCCCAGGTTCAGCGAGCGCATGCGGAGCAGGTTGGAGATCTCGGCCGACGGTTGCCACGGCGACGGCGGCGTCTGCTGGTGGTGGGAGGGGAGCAGGAGGTACTTTCCTGCGGGGGAGAGCGAGGAGAAGTTCAGGGAAAACGCGGCCCCTCAGCGCTCACGGCTCTCGGCATCTGAGCGATTCCCGGGTCAAAACCGATGAACAGGAAGTCGGAGCTGCAGCAGCGGTGTCTTTGTTTGCTGGGACAAAGCAGATTTAAAAAAAAAAAAAAAACCCGAACGTTGCAAAACCACATGCCCGAGGCAAGTGAACGCACCATCTTTGAGTAAAAAACATTCTACAGCAACACTCTGCAAAACTGTATCAGAAAAAAAAAAAAAAGTCCAGGTTTCGCTACCGGGGCTGGAAGCTAGAGGGCGCCATCGCTCAGTCACTCATCAAGATCAGAGAACTTTATTGATCCACGCGGTGGGAAAATGGACTCGTTAGAACCCCCTTTATCCTGAATCGCCAGACCTACCAAAGCACCCGTCGTTCAGAGGGCAGCTTCAAGGTGCTTCACATCACATAAAGAGGAGACACCCACAAAGAACAGAAGAATCAGTCATAAAGATAAAATAAGGCCATAAAAAAGACAGAATCTCCAAAAACTGGGATTAAAAGTTAAAAAGACTAATTATCTTTATATCTTTTTGTTTTACAGTTGGTTTGTTTTTAAAGTGACCACCAATCCTGCCTCTCTGATGGTTACGGGTTCATGGGAGTTCCATCATCTGGGATCATAGTTTAAAAAGCTTCTGTTCTGGCTCTCTGTAAGTTGGTGGTTGAGGATCTGAGAGCTCGTGTCGGGCATGAAGGTTCGGCCCAGATGCATTAAGAGCTCTAAAAACCAGTAAAAGGAGCTTCAAGTCGGCTCTCGGGGCCTCGAGGAACCGGTGGAGGTCAGCCAGGACCGGAGCAGCGTCTCGTGGCGCCGCTGGCGGGTGGTTTTTAAAGTCTCTCTCTACAACCTCTTATCCTCAGGTGTGTATTTCCATTTCCTGCTCAGGTAAACGCGGCAGGAGACGGAGGACCAACAATGCTGGCAAAGGCCAGAGGGACCAGGAGCCTCCGCTCGAGACTCAGGAGATAATCCAAAGTTCAAACGTGGCATGAGCCAGAAACAACCAGCTGTAAAACGGAGAGTAGTTTAGGGGCGGCTGGGAATTTATGGCGCCGACCATGAACCGCGTGGTCTCGGGTTCGAGTCAGACACACAACAAACTGCCTGAATGTGCAGGAGGTGAATCCTTGTGGTTCAGTATCAGGTCCAGGCGGACCCACCGGCTTCCATTCATTTACAGGAGCTCTTCTGTAGTCCAACATACTGTGCACCCACCAGCCATAAGATTACGACCACCGCGTGTCCACCATAGAGTATAATACAACACATCAGCCATAACATTACGACCACCGCGTGTCCACCATAGAGTATAATACAACAGCCCTGCAATCAGTTCTCCCTTCAGGAGGAGTTTTATGTTGGATTGTGATTGAATGTGTGTGAGAGAGGTGTTGACATGTTTGAATGATTGTTACTGGGACTGTAGTTTGTGACGCTGTTGGACTGTACTGGGTCACACTGGGAGGGGTCCCTAATATTCTGGTCACCCTGATGCATATGAGTGGGATATTATCTCAGCTATAATATATACGTAGACATATAGTATATATATATATTATGTTCAGACTTTCAGATGACCCAAACATACGACAGCCATAATGAAATGTTATGACTGACCGACGCATCCAGTCCGTTCTCAGCGACAGGGGGACCCCCAGTCAGCGTTAGGGGGTCCCCCAGTCAGCGTTAGGGGGTCCCCCAGTCAGCGACAGGGGGTCCCCCAGTCAGCGACAGGGGGACCCCCAGTCAGCGTTAGGGGGTCCCCGAGTCAGCGACAGGGGGACCCCCAGTCAGCGTTAGGGGGTCCCCCGAGTCACTGGTAAAGCCTCTATCATTTCCCTCGGGTCATAGGTCATCTTTCGAAAACTACATGGCATCGTTTCATCTACTTTGACATTTAATTTTTCAGATAAAACATGTATTTAAATCTCTTAAAGGCAGTTTTCAACCTCTATAAAAACAGAGTACATAGACTTACAGTAAGTAAGTTTTTTTTTTTTTTTTTTTTTTTTTTTTTTTTAAATCGGGTTACCTCACAATCGCACTTTCAGTAAAAAGGCTCAAACAGGATGAGGAGTGAAAATTGTGCTCTTTCCTTCCTTCCCTCCCTCCCTCCTTCCCAGCAGAGCCCATCGCATCCCGGCATGGAGGAAATCTCGTCAGGCACCGGTCAGTCCGACGCGTCCACAGGGGAGGAGGTGGGCGCTGCTGGACCTGTTATTTTTACACTGAGCGCAGGTGTTAGCGAGGTCGCGCCACCGCGCCTCACGCACCTCTGGGATCATCGACAACAAAAGGGCTCACACACACACACACACACGTCGCCGCTCCACTGGACATTTCTGATGCTTCCGAGCCGATCAGCTCAGGCTGATGTGAAGCGGCGTTTTTCGGTTTAACTGTGGCTAAAGAGGCTGCAGCTGGGCTTCATTCCTGCGCTCCCAGCAGGGATCTCAAAGCAGCATTCCTACGCCGATATGATTAATGACCAGCTAAAGTTTTCATTCTGGCACAAACACGAGATTGTCCCTGGATTCCCTCCCAAGTTTTCCGGGCGTTTTCTGCGTTGAGACCTTCAGGCTGGAGAGCAGAACTTTCTGATTTAATCGTTTGATTAAAAAAAAAGAAAAAAGAAAAATTAACCTTGAAATCTTGTGAAGCTAACGCAAGCTAACGCAAGCTACGCTCACAGAATGACACTGAGGGGGGGGGGGGTGCAGCCGACAGCAGCAAAGCTTATCGGCGCTAAACGGAAGTGGAAATAATATCGCGAGATCGAAAAGCTACGAAAGTGTAACCATGACGACCTCGACGTCACCGCAAACCTCAGCGATGTCGAATGAGAGCAGCACTTGTGCGCTCTGCCCCAACATCTCGGCTAAGTTAGGCCACGTGAATCGTGAAAGAAAGCCTCATCTCATCTCTGGTCTTCCGCTTATTCCGGTTCCGGGTGGCGGTCGTGCCAGAGCCGATCCCAGCTGACAAGGGGCGAGCGGCGGGGTACAAACACCCTGGACCAGAGGCCGGATCATCGCAGGGCCACATGAAGGACAGACAACCACTCACACTCGCACACACACCCACCGGCAATTTAGAGGAGCCAGTTAACCTTAGCATGCTTTTGGAAGGTGGGAGGAAGCCGGAGTACCCGGAGAGAACCCACGCAGACACGGGGAGGAAGCCGGAGTACCCGGAGAGAACCCACGCAGACACGGGGAGGAAGCCGGAGTACCCGGAGAGAACCCACGCAGACACGGGGAGGAAGCCGGAGTACCCGGAGAGAACCCACGCAGACACGGGGAGGAAGCCGGAGTACCCGGAGAGAACCCACGCAGACACGGGGAGGAAGCCGGAGTACCCGGAGAGAACCCACGCAGACACGTCCATATTTTCCTCACATGCAAAAACAAACTGTTCAGAGCTCCAAAAGAGGCACTCAGGTCGTCTGAGGTGAAGCGCAAGTGGCCGCGGCCACAGCGGAGGAGTCATAGTTGTCCACAGGGAGCAGCGTGATGCCTTCATGCTCATGCTAGCCTGAACTCGGCTGCTCTGTCCAGAGGTGCAATTAATCTACTCATCCACTCGTTCTCCTCCCCAATTCGTCCACCGGTTCATGATCCCGTGTTGTGTCTTTTGGTCACAAAGGCATGAACGCGATAATTTAAAAATATGAAAATGGGCTTATTCATCTCATTAAGCCGCGGCCGCTGGTTTTTCCGCCTGTAGAGGGCGAGAGCTGCGTTGGTGCTAAAGAACTGTGCCGTGGGCGCCTCCTGCAGGCCGGCTGTGGCAGAGCGTTTCGCGCTCTTCCTGTGTGAGTCCGGAGGCGCCAGTGCCTGAAACTTTGGCGGCACCCACGCCATGGCGCCCCCTGGTCATTCGCGGGACCAGGATGAACCCCGTCACGTTCTCGGTGGCAGCAGAACAGCACCGACAACAACTGAGACGCCGGCGCATGTGCAGACAGGCATGCTGGGAAATGGCGGCGTAAGGACGCGCCGACACAAGACAAACGGCCTCCTTTAGCCATGGAAACGAACAAACGTGCTTTCAGGACTGCGGGGTCGTGGTTACTCGGCTGCAGCCTGGCAACACGAGAGTTCTCTGATCCAAAGAGCGGCGGGCCGTGGTCGGCGCACGGACGCGTGAAAAGATGAAATTGAAATTAGGGAGGAAGGAAGTCAGCGGTGCACCTCAGGTCTGGAGGACGTCCAGCTCGGTGAAACTGGAGGAACATCTGTGCTTGCAGATAACGAAGTGGCGGCGTCGGCGTCACCGCCGTCGTCGTCCTTTCACAATCCTCGTTTCAGGAACAGGTTTCAGTGGCAGATGGGCGCTGTTTATCTCCACTCGCCGCAAATTCAGTGAGTCACTTGACAAGAGCTTTTGCAACAACGCATTTCTTTTCATTATCCACAAGTATTTGTTCATTTGTCAACGCTTTCAACTCCAGAAAAGACAGCGCAGCATTAGTCTTTGTGATATCTGAAAACCGGAGCACATAAAAGCTAAAGAACGTCCTTACCTGGACACCACTAAAGGTCCAGTAGCTGGCCCTTAACCTTCTGACTCCTCCACAGTTATGAATACACCACTGAGGGGCTTCCATGATAGATGGTCTTTATGCTTTATGCTGATAAATGCCATAGACCACTTCAAAAAGGGATTAATGAAAACGGTTTCTCTCCCTCTGGGGCAGCACACAACATAAATCTTCAACCTGTGGGGAGCAGCGGGGGCAGCCTATGAAGGTGAGCGGGTGTGCTGAGGGAGCTTGTTAATCCACAGTCACGTGAAGTTAATTCAAATGAAGATGAATCGTCCCGTCTTGTGACGCGTCCCCCTATGAGGAACTTCCTAAGCGGACCCGGTCGGTAATGGATGTGAGTGGCGTGTAACGGCACATGTACTCGTACCCAACCATCACGGCTTAGACGGTACAGTTCGGTACACGTTAGTCGTACGATAATTACGTTTGAACGGGGAGAAAAAAACATGGCGGCACCCACCAGGGAGGGTGGTGATGCACCTAGAAGCCATTAAACAACAGAAGAAGAAGAAGAAAAGGAAGCACAAGCAGCAGAGGAGCCGAACTGTGGTGGGTTCAGATGACCCGCCTACTTCTTTTAAACCGGCTGTGTGGGGACGTTTCAGGTTCTCTGTGGACAACAGCAGCGACGGCCGGTGTGTTGGCACCGCTCGCCAAATTAGTGGGACGGAAGAAAAAAGTTCATTCTAACTCATGTCCTCTACTACGTATACAGTAGTAGCAGAGGACCCGTATGCAGTAGTAGAGGACCCGTATGCAGTAGTAGGGAACGCGTACGCAGTAGTAGGGAA
>CAAKHG010033424.1:0-25911 GCA_901007715.1 Dactylopterus volitans
TAAAGTAAACGTGAACACACACACACACAAACACACACCAGCCGAAGTGCTATTGTTGGGCAGCGCGGCTAAGCTAGCACACCAAACTGTGAGTTGAGAAAATTGGGGGTTTTAAATGACGAAGACGCCGCTTCTGCCGCCGTGCGGGGACGCCCGGGTCGGTGTTACTGACCTGTAGTTCAACACTTCCACACGGGGCCTACTGGCGACCACAGATCCACGGGGTGGTGTTGGTGCGCGCACCGCCGACAACCGCTCGAATCCCCGACATCCCGGCTAGCGGGCGGCCGCGAGCTCCGCGCTGCGACGCTGGTAACCCCGCAGAGGCTGGACACGTGCCGCCACTTAGTCAACGCTAGTTGTTTCTTTTCTTTTAAGTGGCAAGTGAACTCTACAAAAAAAGTTAACGTTTGCAAAAAAAAACCCCAAAAAAACACTGGGTAAAAAAAACAAAACAAAACTGCATTTAAGCCAAACAGCCCGAATAGGTGCTAAAACGTTAGCATGGCTCAACTTACCAGCCGAGCGCTCTGCCCGACCCGGGGCTCGCCGTTTAGCCGGCTAACCTTAGCACAAACTAACTTGCCGTTAGCTCTCGCCAAGCTAGCTGGGGCACATTTAACGCTTGCTACGCCGAAACGCAGGCTGTTGCACCCGTGTGGGGGGGGAATTACCATTTAAGTTGCCCGACAGTGACAACCGGCGAGCGAGGGTCTATCCGGCGCCGCCGTTTCTCCCCCCTGCACCAACACCCGAGTTAGCCAACTTGTTTCAGCGCTGCCCCCCCCTCCACCCCGCTAGTTCTTCTCGGCTACTTTGGTGCGGCGGGGGAAGTGGCGATCTGCGATGTAGCGTTAGCTTAGCTACAGCTAGCAAAGCTGCTAGGAACGCGCTCACTTAGCTCGACTCGAACGTCCCCACCACCCCTCCGTCCGTCATAAACGGCGAGCCGCGGAGGGGACACCTGCAGACGCTCGGCGGTTGTTGTTGTTTTTTTTTTTTTTTTACACTTGGGACCGCTGCACGCACGCAGGCGGGCGGGCAGGCAGGCAGGCGCGGCTCGACAAGACGCCGCAGTAGCGCCTCGCTAGCCGCTAGCCGCCGCTAGCCCCCCGCAAGCCCGATGTCGGGTAGCCGCGCTAGCCGATTGTTCCGCGCACAACTTTGCCGATGCGCTCGCGGAACTGCCAAACAACCGCCGGTCTCCCGAAAAAGGGGCGCCCCCGGCGCGCCGATAAAACTCGGGGCTTTCTCGGCACCGTCTCCCCCCCACCCCCGGCGCGGCCGCCGAGCTGCTGCTGGTGGCGGCGGTGGGAAGACTCGCTGCTAAATAGCTGTTTTGTAGCCCGAGATTTACACATACCTCACTTCCGTAAATTCGCTGCACGCTCAGCCGCAGCCATGTTTGCGATCCAGTCGACTCGTCGGGGTGTGTGAGCGCCGAAGCTCAGCCGCCGCCGCGCTCGCCGACGTGCAACACAATACTGTACATTTTCGCTCCTGGCAGGAGTGCAAGCGTTTACAAATTCTCGGGGGTCACCGCACGCACACACGCACGCGCGCGCGCACACACACTCTCGCATCCTCGCACACACGCGCGCGCACACACACGCACACACACAAGTGATGACGGGGGTTGTTTATTCACACTTTATTGAATGGGGCAACTCGAAATATTCGGCGGAACGCCCAGGGCTGATTTACCCGCGTTGACAAGCACAATATCAAAATAAATAAATAAATTTTTGGGGGAAAAAAAAAAAAATCAAGGTGACAATGTTCAACAAGTTTTCATCAAGTTTTAATCGTGCCAGTCAGCAAAAAAAAAAAATTAAAATTAAAAATTAAAAAAAAAAAAAAAATCAGGATCGGTGTTAAGTCAAGGGACAAACGATATGCAAGAAGAAAAAAACAGTACAGCATTCTTGTTTATCCCCTAATAAGCCAACACATGAAGCGAACGCCATGCCCGTACATGAAATAATGCCTTCAGTTTGATTAGAGTGCTGCTGCTGATGGTGGTGGTGGTGATGATGACGACTGATGCTGATTACAATGTGCTTTCCTTCTGTAGCTGCGTGCAGATCCCCCCCCCCCCATCCCATGAGCAGCTTTTACGGTTGCATGCGGTTACAGGTGGTGTTAACGAGAGAGACTGGGGGTCCGACGTGGAGAAGGAGAAGAAGAAGAAGAAGAAGCATGCATTCTGAATAGGCTCTCCCTGACACACGTTTGTTTTTTTAACCCCCCCAACCCACCCGCAATCCCTCTACAAAACAAATCTATCTGACATCATGTCTGTTAAATCGCTCCCTTCTGTGATAAATAACCCCCCCAAGTGCTTAATCAGTACTGGTACATTCAAAAATACAAACCAGACATCTGCTGTGAAGCATGCCAATTTGTAGAGTCTACGGAACAGTGCAAAAAAAAAAAAAAAAAAAAAAATTATAAACACAAAATTCATTCCTGAGACTAGCCAGTAATTAGTCCCTTCATAACCTTATGATTTTTAAGTGTCAACAATTTGTTCTTAGTATTCGTCGGACAACAGGAAGAGAGAGAGAGAAAATAAAAGGTGAGTCGTTATGTACAGTGAAGACGCGTCGTGATTCGTCGGTGTCGGCGACACAAGACACAACGTGGACATTATGTGCTCGTTTTGGTCGAGAAAAAATAAAATAAAATATGGCATTCAGTGGAATTTTTTTTTCTTTCTCTTTTTTTAGCTGCACACATTTAAATGCTCGTTTCTGAAGACCACCTGACACACGAGTACTACAGTGCTAATAGAAATATAAGAGCTCTTTATACAGATTTGTACAACACGACAACAATAACGATGGCGGCGGCGGCGGCCCTCCTCCCTTTCCCTTCCCTTCCCGGCAGCTGTCGCGTAGCGGTTAAAGATGAGGTCCTCTTGCTTGGATGCTTTTTCCAAAAAAATAAAAAAAAGTCAAGTGCAAAATAAAAAAGGCTTCTTTTTTTGTGTCGTTTTGTTTGTTTTTTGTTTGTTTGTTTCCTCCCATCCGTTAAATGCGTTTGCGCCGCCCGGTTAAACCGAGCGCGTCTCCACCTCGATCTTCTCCTCCGCCTGCGACGCCTCCGCTTCCTGGTGGCCGACGCTGGGCCGGACCGTCACCAGGGGCCCGCCGCCGTAGATGGAGTGCAGGAAGTTCCACGTCTCCTCGGAGATCTGCCCCGAGTCGGCGCCTGCGGAGGGGTGGGGGGGTTTTCGTTAATTGCGATCGAGCCGAGCGCGGTTTCCGAGCGATGCGTGGTTGCGGGCAGACGACTCCTACCTTGTTTGAGCGTTAAATGGCCGTTCTTGTTCACCGTTATCTTGGAATTATCAATGGGTCCCGGTGGATCTTGGGGGGCGTAAAAAAAAAAGGGGGGGAGGAAAAGACAATTAGATCTCGTAATTGCATGCGGCAAGAGTGCACGTGTGTTCTTTTAGATAACCGGCGCGTCAAAGCACGGCGGCGGCGGCGAGATGCCAAATGGTTCCCGTCGTATTTATAAAAAAAAAAAAAATAATAATAAAAAAAAAAAGGTAAGATCGGCTTCCCACTTTGTACGCAGAGAAAACAAATACTAAGAAGAGCAGATGTCAAGAGGAAAAAAAGACGCCCGCAAACTTGCCAGATGTAAGCGGTTATAAATAGATATGACAATACAAAAAAAAAAAAAAGGTGGGGCGGGCAAATGAAATGAAATTTATCTTGACGCTTCATTTTGCTGTTGCAGGAGGGAAACTTGACTCGAGGGACTGGGGGCGAGCGCTTTGAAGATAAGTCAGGAGAAGAAGAAAACTGGGACTTCGCCGCGTCCTTTGAACCACGAGCAGTTTTCCTTGTGACGCGAGACTTTGGGATGCGCCGCAGAAATGCTCTTCATTTGCATTTTTTTCCCCTTTTTTCTCTCCCTTCCCATCCAAAAAAAAAAAAAAAAAAGCAGTTTCTCAAAAGCATGAATTGGTCACCAGATCTCGGCGAGGAGCATTTAACATTCTAATTAGACATTTAAACGAGGATGGACAAGAGTTCCGCCCAATTACCGTTGTCTTTGCCTTTGACAAATCCCTCCCACTCGCGGAACCACTGCATGCTGATGCAGTATATGACCACCGGAGACTCCTCCTCCTGGAACGCCTTGTTCAGCTACGGAGAGGCAGAGGAGAGGAAGTGAGGAAATGAGGAGGGGAGGGCAGGGGAGGGAGGGAAGGAGGGAGGAGGGGGTGAGCAGCAGAGACAAGAGGGAGGAGAAAGAATGCAGAGGGGATGGGAAGGAGAGACGGGAGGAGGGGAGGCAAAAAAAAGGAAAAAAAAAAACGAAGTGAGGATGAAAGAACTGCGAGGAGATTGGAAAATATAATCAATTCTCTCTGGTGGTCGCCGCAATTAGAGGACGCTCTTGACAAGAGTTCTGGGAAGTGACGCCGCTCCTCCGCTCTATTTTTCTGGGAGGGGGTGGGGGGTGGGGGTTGGGGAGGGTTCTGGCTCACCCTGACAAACATGTCCAGCTCAGACTTGCGCCGCTTCTCCAGCTTCTCGATCTCGATCTGGCACGTGTGGCAAACGTACAGGTGGTTCACCGCCGGCCCGCCGCCGTACCTGCCGAGAGGAGAGGAGGCGCCGGCTCACGCGAGGCTGACATTTCCCCCCCCCCAAAAAATAAAAAAATAAAATAAAAAAATAAAAGGTTGCTCGCGCCAGCGGAGCCGCGGGCGACGCGCGAGTGATGCGCCCCCGGCCGCCGTACCTGCTGTAAAGGTGGTCCCACACGTTCTGCGGCAGCATCACCACCAGGTCGTCGATGTAGGAGGCTTTGTTGGGCGGAACGCCTGACGGAACACAGGAGAACATCCATTAGCCTTTTTTTTTGTTTGTTTTGGATCAGTGTTGGACACTGCGTGAAATTATGCCAAATCTGTGATAAAGCTAAATCACGTGTCAAAGATATCCAGTGGAATTCGGCTCCACCCGTGTCAAACGCATACGCACCTTTTTTTTCTTTCTTTTTTTTCTCTTTTTTTTAAAAATCATTCCAGGCCTGTGAAATAACCCCAAGTTGAACAATCCGCAGAGGAACATTGACTCATATCAACGCGCCGGCCATCGGGAGGTTTTTACAGGCGAGAAACGTGACAGCGCGACGCTGCTCTTTGAAGAAAAATAAAGCAGAGTGTTGCGCCTCTGCTGTCCCCACGCAACCTCCCCCCCACCCCCTCCCTCTCCCTCCTAAGCCGGGCGACTCGCGCTCCAGGAGTTCCCCCGATTCACCCGCCCAACAATCGGACAAGTCTTGTCTGACGCCTGATGTTCGGCCCAGATTATCTAGTAATGCGAGCGGGTTTACAGATCCAATCTTAAACCTCCCGAGGTGCTCGCAGAGGCTCATCTGAGGCCGCCCGATCGCATCAAACATGTTTTGATGTCTGGGAGCGGGCGAGCCTGGACGCTCGCATCAGCGCGATTCGCGGCAGCCAATGAGAGACGTCTACGCGGGGGACATTTCAAACCATGACCACAGATGAGATTGAGGGGGGCTTTCTGATGTAGGGCAAGAACACAAACGTGTAGACGGAGATTAGAGCTGAAGCCCGCAGATTGACTATGCCGCTTTGAGTGTACCAGGTGGGAGAGAGACGGAGGTGTGTGTGTGTGTGTGTGAGTGTGTGAGAGAGGGAGAGTGAGAGATTACGTGAGGCGGTTGCTCGCTAATTGCCGTCCTCTGGCACGGTAATCCTAAAAATATCCTGTAGTGTGCGTGACGCTGCGCCGTTTATTTTCATGTTTTGAGATTAAGAGAGGACCCTGACTGCAACTCGATTTCAAAAATCAGTCGGGATTTTTTTTTTTTTTAAACTCCCAAGTCTGGCTTTCACAGGGGGAACAAAAAAAAGAGAGAAAGAAATCATTATAGAGAGGGGAAAAAACAATCCCTCATGCGGTGGATGCACAAGGTAAAAAAAAAAAAAAAAATCATCACGACTACTTGAGCATGTTCTTTTTGATTAGTAACGAGGAACAAAATACATAAAAGTTGGCTGGCTGGCTGCCACAGCAGAGACGACTGCGATGGAGTCCAAAGCCCAACAAAATCTACAATTCAAAACCATCCGCGTTCGCGGAGTCGCCACAATCGGCAATTTAAAACTGTTAAATATGCATCGCGCTGCGGTTACCTTTTGAAAGGGGACCGCGGCGCACCAGCGGCAAAGGAGTCTTGTCTTGCGCGAGCAATAAACAAAACATTTTTTCCGCCAGTAGCCTTCTGAAAAACAAAAGCCATTATGAGGCTTTGAGAAACCCTCCCGAGGAGCCGCGCTAGCTCGCTCGCTCGCTCGCTCGCTCGCGCGTGCTTGCCAGGGCTCCTGATAAACGCTTCGCATGCCTAAATATACATTTGTGATGACGCCCTTGGCGATGTGTGGGGAAAGTGAAAACGAAGCATTATGATACTCTCAGATCTGCATGGGAAATAAGAGCGGCGACGCTGCTGCACATCAGTCGGCTCGCCGCGCCGATACCGCCTCTGCCAGCGCGCCCGGCTATCCAGTTATTATGCGGCGGCAGCTACAGAGGAGGAGGAAACAACCTGCAGCTGCTCGCTTGCCCTGCGAGGCACAATTTTTTTCCCCCCCGCGCAACCGCCGAAAGTCCAACGGCTCCGACTTAATTTTACATCTTCCTCCTCCCGCCCACTTAATTCACACATCCCATAGTTTGCAGTTCTGCCTTTGGGAGAGGAGGCTGACGCAGAACCTTAAACGACGCCGCGCCGCTTCGCGCGGTTAAACGAGAACGAGGGATCATCCGCACAAAAGGAAACTCAGCTGTGGCGAGAAAGGGAACAAAGTCGAAGCATGAGCACGAAATCACAAGCAAGTATCGCACGCAAAAATGGCGGCGCCGGCATACGCACCCCCATGCGAGCACAGGAAGTCGTCGTTGGAGATGGGCCCCGGCTCGGCGAAGGTCTTGAACTTGTTGAGCCACTGGCGGGAGACGTAGAACTGCAGGAGGCTGGGCTCCATCATGTTGAGCAGACCCGACACCCGCCTCCGCTCCTTCAGCGCGTCCTCGTTGCTCTTTCTGCGGGCAGACGCGTGGGTTAGCGACGGCGATCCAAACCGAAAATTAAAAAAAAAACCCAACTGCGGCTGAATGCTGGGAGCCGGGGCGGCTTACTTGTAGAAGAGCACGTAAGCCTCGGCGTTCTGGACGCAGGACTCGGAGACCTCGGTCACACTCTGGTCGTCAAACTCGTACCACAGATTGTTGGCGTCGTTCCTGCAGTACGCGATGTAGTGGCCACCTGGTATCGGACGGGAAGGGGGGGGGCAGACAGTTAGGGAGGAGCGCTCGCCGAGCCAACGCCGACACGGGAGGGCGGGAGAGTCTTATGGCGCCGGCTGATGCGGCGCCCACTCACTGCTGGCGGTGCCGTGGTGGCAGATGACTGACAGCAGGTCGTAGTTGGTGGTCTGGGCGCAGCTGTCTTTGGCCAGGAAAGGCTGCAGGTCCAGGCCGCCGAGCGGGAAGGAGACGTGGGTGCTGATCTTGGTGGAGAACATCAGCTCGTGTCTAAAGCGCTTTAAGTGAATGCAGAGAATCTGGAGCGGGAAAAGAAAACATCACATGTTGAGACTTTGGAGGAGATCCAGCTTTCTCCTGACTTGAGCTGCAAGAGTTGTCTGTATACCTCTGGCAAACTTTGCATTTTACAAAATTTGACTCCGTTTCGTAGCCTAAAAAGGGGGAAAAAGACGGGCAACAATTACAATTTAGGTCATTTCTTTTGCTTTTCAAATTTTGTCAAATAAAATGAACAGCCCAGCCCGCAAACTCGACGAGGGAATACAGAATTTGGCACTCACTTCTTGCATTTTTCACAGCTGTACATGTTGTCTCCTGAAGACCAAAAAAAAAAAAAAAAACCCAAAAAAGAAAAAAAAAGAAAAAAACAACACAGTGAAAAAAACAGAAACATCAGTCTTATCGTTTGTGCTGGAACAACAAATTGCCGTCCACTCACTCACCTTTTAGTTCGTCTCTGGCAAAGAAGGCTGCAAGACAATCTTGTAGTGTAACCACTGGACCCCAGAACCAGCTGAAAAGGGACAGAAACAGGACTATAATGAGGACCTAAATCATTTCGTTGGACTGGACCGTGGGAAACTTAATGCTTAAAAATGCATCTGAGAATGTGGCTTGAGCGTGTGACCAGCGCACCTCTTGATGTACTCCATGACAAAGGCGATCCACCCCTGCGGCGCGTAGGCCTCGCCGCAGGAGCCGGCTTTCACCAGGGAGGTCTGGTGAGTGGAGGAGTGGAGCTTGGCCAGGTCCTCCTTCCCGGGGATGGGCAGCGATATGTCCTGGAAGTTCTCCAGCGTCACCGACACCTGAGAAAGCCATGGAGCGCAGACGGTCACGACGCGTCCGTCGGTGGTCTCGGCTTTCTGACGGCATTATTAATCTGGTTGCCCCTCGCGGGGGATCCTGATATATATCGAGAGGCACTGACCCGATCGCAGGTGAGGCACTGAACTGAGCTGACGATGGTCCCGTCGAACACGTCCGAGATGACGCTGCGGTATTTCTTCTGGCGCTTGCTCTTTGGTGGCGAGAATGTGGTCACTGCTGGGGAAAGGTGGCGAGACAGATGCGGAAGCGTGAGAGTCGGGCTTCTTTCTAGCAAAAGGAGCGCAGCATGAACCGCCTCGACGGCTCCACCGCTTCGGGGGCTTCGGGGCCGTCGACTGTGCAGCTTCGTTCAACAACCAAGACTCTGAGCGAGGCGTCGTACCTTTCTTGTGGGCGGGGTTAAGGCTGGGCCAGCCAGAGGCAGCTTTGGGTGGGCTGCTGGACATTTTGGACATGTGTCCCTCCGCGGGGGCTGGACTCTGTGGTCTTGGCATGTTGGTCATTTGGATTTCTGGGAAGGAATCTGGTGGAGGGGGAAAAAAAAAAAAAATGTTCAGTGCCGTAAATCTCAGGCGGAATCCGATGTGCTCGAGGACACCGCAGACGCAAATATGCAAGCGAGCGCCTCTCTTCTTTCTAATTACCTGATGTTCTTCCTTGAACCTTGATGTGTCCCTGGCTGCTGATGATGGGCGTGTTCTCAGTAGTGGTGTCAACATCCTTGTCCATGTCTGCCCCGGCGCTCCCACCCATGACGCCGTGGACTCCGGCGCGGTAGATGTCATTAATCATGTTCTTCTCCTTCTGCCACTCCCGGTTGGCCTGGATCTCGTCCTGCTCGGGAATAATCAGCATCTCGGCCTCGTTGGTGTCGTCCATCAGCGTGCCGCCGCCCTGCACCTCGTTGTCGGCGCGCTCGCTGCTGCCGCAGGACTCGCAGGACTGGAAGTCGTTGTCCGACTGGCTGTGGCTGTCCTCGTCGGGGCCCTCGTCCACCGTGACGCCGCTGGACTGGTCGTAAGGCTCGGGCAGCGTCTCCTTCAGCTCCTCGTGAAGCTGATCCATGAGGCAGCGCAAGAACTCCTGGGAATCCTGGAAGCCGCGTTCGGACACACACACACACAAGGTTCACTTAAATCTCAGCTGAAGTGGCAAAACAGTCCCAGCTGGTGAAACCCGAATTTCTCTACGGCTGCTTTTGTGAAAGCAGCTCATTTCTTCTTCCTGAAAACCATTAAAATATGATGCAGTATCATCTCTTCCTCGGTATAATTTAGTTTGACAGACACAGCATAGCATTCCCAAGGCTAAACCCCCCCGCCTCCCCCACCCCTCTCCGAGTTACAGACAACAACCACTTCCCTTCTTTGTTTATCCTGCATCACAAAAGCCGAAACAAAACGCTAATGAATGTGTAATCAAACGTAATGAGCTTCAGACAATCTCCCTCTCAAGCCGAGTGAACTCTCCTCTCCCAGGACCTGGAATGTCAACTTATTTCACTGCGATGACGATGCCGAGGCTGCCGAGCCAAGCATGGCGTGACAAATCAATATTTCCCGGCTGAATCCTCCGAATAAACGCTGGCAAGCCGAGAGGAAACGGGCCCTTGTAGCGTTTCACCATTCAGGTTTTTATTTTTTATTTTTAATCCCTTATTTACAAGACATGGGACAAAGACAAAATGTGCTTCCGTGTGCCCTTTAAAACATTTTAAATACCTGTAACACATACATGCAGCGCTGCTCTCTGGAATCTCGTAAATTTACTTCGGAGTTTAATGTGTGCATTTCAGTGTGTGTGCGCGTGTGTGCGTGCGTGCGGAAGTCAGTCGCTCTGAGTTAGTACTTGGCAAGCTCCGACTTTCCATTTGTGATGGATTTGAGCTGGAGCTAATGTCATTTCTGTAAATGAATGAGTAGGCAGGAAAAAGCTGAGGCTGAATTTTATTATAAACCATTCTCTCTTGCTGCAGGGTGACTTTGTAATTCTGCTTTTTAAAGAGGCGCCATATAAATGATGCTTACCCGTATTGTCGTTACTCTATGAGATCTGACAACTTAGCAGTCGGAGGAGTCGGACCGACAATAATTCAGCTCAGCACAAATATAAATAGACAGGCGCATGGTTTTTGTATTATGTGCTTGGGTAGTTGAGTGGGCCTATTATCTTTTATACGGTGATATATTATTAAATTGGAAACACAGGTGTTATCATGCATTACCCAAATGTCACTGCAACCATGACAACAACTGTATGTTCAGTTCACAATTACACACATACAAATGTAGTGAGAAAAGGAGGAGAACAGTAATCATCAAAATTATTTTTTGATATACACCCATCAGCCATAACATTATGACCACCTTCCTAATATGGTGTAAGTGCCCCTTTTGCCTCCAAAACAGTCCTGACCCGAGGAGGTCTGGACTCCAACAGACCTCTGGCACCAAGATGTCAGCAGCAGATCCTTCAAGTCCTGGAGGTTGTGAGGTGGAGCCTCCATGGATCTGGACTTGTTGGTCCAACAAATCCCCCAGATGCTGGATTGGATTGAGATCTGGGGAACCTGGAGGCCGAGTCAACACCTTCAACTGGTTGTTGTGTTCCTCAAATGTTCCTGAAGCATTGTTGCTTTGTGTCAGGGAGCATTATCCTGCTGGAAGAGGCCACTGCCATCAGGGAATACCGTTTCCATGAAAGGGGGGGACATGGTCTGCAACAATGCTTAGGTAGCTGCTACGTGTCAGAGGAACATCCACAACCCCAGCAGAACATTGCCAAAAGCATCACAATGCCTGCGCCGGCTCGCCTTCTTCCCATAGTGCATCCTGGTGCCATGTGTTCCCCAGATAAGCGGCGCACACACAACCAACCAGCCACGTAACGGAAAAGGAGAACCTGATCCATCAGACCAGGCCACCTTCTTCCGTTGCGCCGTGGTCCAGGTCTGGTGCTCCCGTGTCCATTGTTGGTGCTTCCAGCAGTGGGCAGGGGTCAGCATGGGCACCCTGACTGGTCCCACACACAACAAACCACCATGACTGTGTGTTCTGACTCTTGACAACTGTTTCAGCAGTCTGCGCTCCAGTGGCTAGTTGGACCACACGGGCCTTCTATGGTAACCATGGTAACCAGATAGTCAGTGTTACTTACTTCGCCTGTCAGCAGGCATAATGCTACGGCTGATTGGTGTATTAATTAATTAATTAAAGTCATATTTCTCACGCTATGAAAAGGCACTTTTTTTTTTTGTCCTGAATGAGTCCCACATATATTTCACCTTGCTTGAGTACCCACCTGCTGAGAATACCCCCTGAACATCGGGTTTATGGCTTTGATCCCCTGGAACAGGTTGGTTGGGACCACGTAGGAGGGTCTGCAACGTGACACAACACAAACAGTGGACCTGAGACGGGCTGCGATGGAAATCAAATTAAGGGTTGGCAGCGGATGCCGAGTCGACGTCCAAAGACACACGCAATGCAGCGGTCGTTCTAAATTTACCGTCCATGACAATTCGGTTTCCCGTCTGCAGGGGAATGACCTGAACAACCGACAGGCGGCAAACACCCACCTGTTCTTGTGCCACAGGTCGGAAACTAGCTTCTGGTAGCTCTTGCAGAGCGCCGGCTTCTTGTCCGTCCTCACCAGGCCGCCACATTCGAGAAAGAACTGTGTCAAAGGCGGGCTGCAGCGGAACAAATATGGGAACCAGAGTTGCTTTTAAGGAATAACAACCCTCAGGGGGGATTTATTTCTTAATTACAACAACCAAACAGCTTTCAAAGCAGCGGCTGATTAGCAAAAAAAGATACAAGTTTTCGCAACCTTGAGCTCCGCGAATTATTCAGGGGTTAACGCGCCTTTGTTACTACGTTCATGTCGATCGCGAAGCGTGAAAAGTGACAGAAATCAAAAGAGGTTCGGCGTTTCCGCGCAACGCTGTCTCCTGTCATGTCCTAGTAATTTCCCAAGGGAAGTGGTTCATGAGAGACGGATCTACAAACACCTGAGAGGTAAAAGACATCGGAAATAGCTTGAAAGAAAAACAGCTGAGAGGGGGTGGAGGGGTGGGGGGATTTTCAGTCGATGGAAACCGAGCGGGCAGGAATTTGCGAGGAAACGGCAAACCAGAGAATGAATAAGGCATGCAGTGTTCCCTTCCCTTGGCAAGAGAAAAGTCCTTCGAACGGAATAATGACCCGACGGTGGCTGATAGCGGCAGCGCACACACACATCAAAAGGAAAGTTTCTGCGAGCGTCCCTCCTTCCGCTGCTAAGTGACTCAGTTCCTCCTATTTTTGGAATGCGATTTAGATTGCAAATTTTGACCCACATCTTCTCCCATTTTGACTTCTATCCAGATGAGGCATCATCAGTTTCATTAAAAAAAAAAAAAAAGAAGAAGAAAAAGGAAAATTTGCCAGGCGCTGGCTAAACAGTTCTAATAAAAAAGGGTGAGTGCATTTTGATGTGCCATGAAAATGAGGTAATATAGGGTAAAAAAAAAAGAAGGTAAATTTAGGCTGAGGTTCTGCGGCGGAATCCTAATTTAAGTGACCGTAGCGACAAAAAAGTCGTACAGAATGAGTCACTGGTCGGAGATTCAATAAAAAAAACTAAAAAAAAAATAACAGGCAGGCAGAGTGAGAAGCAGTAAATGAAGGCGCATAAAGAGGAGGAGGAGGAGGGGTAATGTTCATTTGCAACTGAAGACCCCACGGGGAACGGCAAAAGGCCATTCCCGCCATCTCAAATGGTGCACTGCAGCAATTTAGCACTCGAGCGTCTCGGTCCGCGAGGCGAGGCGAGGCGAGCGGGGAGTGAGTAAAAAGAAATAAAAAAACAAAAAAACAAAAAGAGCAAATGGCGATTGAATCGAGGCCTGTAGCGAGCCTGAGCGAGGGAGTCGGGGAGCGGCGACGTGGTGGATGGGAGAGTGTGGAGGTCTCACCAGTTGGACAGGGCCTGCAGGGCGGCGTTCATGTAGCAGGTGTTGCCGATGTTCTTCAGCCCCGTCAGGCCTTCGGGAGACACGACAAACAAGGGACATTAATACACAAAACTTATACACAAAAAAGGCCACTTTTACATGGATAACTCACAACTGGAGAGAAAAGCAGGCGACCCCCCACCCCCAAAATCCACCCCACCCACCGACCCCCAACTAATAGACGCCGCTGATGAGCTCTATTCTAGAGAGAGACATCACAAAGCCTCCTCAACCCATCTCCCGCTCACGTGATCCGTGTTCATGGCTAAAAATAACCGAGGGCGGCGCCAGCTCCTGGGCCGCGCCGCATGACGCTGGACATGACATATGCCGTTTGGTGGCGCTTGCTCACCGGTGTGTGTCTCCCCGGCGCCGGGTCGCTGCCGGGACGCAGCCGGCGGCGAGGGCAAAGCGCCGTGGCTTGCTCGAGCGCGGCTTTTTAACGGGGGTGGTCTTTTACTTTCGGTCAGTCCTAAGCTGTGCTGGAAACCCAAACCTGTGCACATCTAACTTCCACTCGCGGCAAACCCGAGCGGCGCCCCGTCCACCTACTCACTGCATGCTAGCCTGATGGGGGCATTACTCATGCTGGACCACCGAGCTCGTTAAAGCCGCGGCGGTTGCCGTCACTGCTCCCAATAACTATTTAACGGGTGAGCTAGCACACATTTCCCACATCTTAGATCAACTTTATTTATTTTTTTTGGTCAAATATACACCAAACAGACGTCTTATTCATGCTTTGTGAAATCCTATTGGTCGGGCAGACGGGGAGAGAGAGCGCTGCGTGGTCGCCTCGGCCAATCGGTGCAGTGTGGGAGCCTCTGACCCTCCAACAACACTTCAAAATGGCCGAGAAGCAGCACAGAGCTGATACGTGAACTACGTGGGGACGTTCTGAGCGCAGCTTTCGCCTGTGCTGACTCATTCCAGTCACAAACTGCACTTGCGTATAAACCAGAGTTTCTGTAGCTGAGAGATAATCCAATGTTCACTTTTCATTTTGCCATACTTTGAATAAGATATGATTTTTTTTCACTTTACTGACTTTGGATGAATTATTATTAATATTTAAAGAATCCCAGTGGTAGTATATCACTGGCAATGGTGTCCCGTACATGAGAAAGTTCTAAATTACTGCCTTTAGGTGGCTTTCACTCTCAGGAACAACAACAAATGCCAACGTGAGAGACTGATAGAGACGTTACTGTCGCCAGATTTCTGTGAACGTACACCGCTCAGCCATAACACCGAGACCGCTGCATGTTCACCGTAGGGTGTCGTGCAAAAAGACCCGCACTAAATCCTCGCTTCAGGTACACTTCAAGGTGTCCCCAATACGTTATCACAGAAATATTAAGGGCGACTTTGAGTACAACACAGTACAGCGTCACAAACTACAGTCCTAACGACAATCATTCAAATATGTCAACACCTCTCACACACATTCAGTCAAAAAAAATCAACAAAATTCCTCCTGAAAAAAATAATTTACTGCGAGGCTGTTGTATTATAGTCTGTGGTGAACATGCAGTGATCATAAGGTTACGGCTGAGTGGTGTAAGAACATGTTTAGATCTTCTTTAATAACCCTCCATAAATCAGCTGTCACTGGCGCTGTGGTGCGACGCAGCGCGTGAGAAGTCCGGTACCTCTGGCGCGCACGTCGTCCTCCTCTTCCGTCTCCATGTCCAGGTCCTCGCAGCCGCCATTAGGGGGCACTCTCAGCGAGGTCGGGCTCCCAGGGGGCCTGTTGTTATTCTAAAGTGCAGCACACACACACACACGCATGACAACCTTATCCATCGATTGAGCGGGTGCATAGAGCTGAAGCCCGGGTTCAAACTGTCACTTAGGATAAGGATGCTTTATCGCACCGCTCCACTGACATGCCAGGAGAGTACATTGTTGCATAACCAAGCGATTAGGCAGTAAGCATGCGAGTCCAACCCGCTGCCCCCGGGGGGGCTTGTGAGGAGAAAACTTCTATTTGTGGATACGAAATTCTGCACATTTGAAGAAATTCACCGGCCGATTGCTGAAATGGAGCCGTGAGCGGCGGCAGCAGTAATCCCCGCGTGATTAGACGCGCCGGCAAGTGGACGGGGAGGAGAGCTCTTACCAGAGCGGCGCCCTGCAGGGACGGCAGGGCCTTGCTGCCGGCGTGGGGCGACTGAGGGCCCAGCTTGCGCTCCAGGAACACCTCCTTGCCGCAGGCGTAGCACCACACTCGCAGCGTGGTCAGGTTCACCGTCAGGTTGTGACGCGTCTCCTGCACACACAGATGGAAGAGCGCCAAAGGGGACGGTGTCAATATGCGGTCTGGGAAAGGCCGGCGGCGGGGGCAGGCGTGCCGCTTGGCCGGCCGCGCGCCTCGTCTACCAATCGTGAGCTCGTTAAGTCAGTCGATGGGGTGATGCTGCTCTTATGAAACAGGACTTGGGCTGATGGCAGATGGACCTGCCTGAGGCTACAGTGGGGGGAGAAGAAAAAAACAAAAAAACAAACACAAAAAAAAACACACACTACCGAACGGGATTCTGCCAGAGCTAACAGCCGAGTTAAAGCGACTCTCCTCTGGAACATAAAGCAGGTTTCCAGGCCAAATAAGGACACGTCGGACCCGATCCGTCCCATTAAAGCCACCCTGTTAGCAAAGCTTGCAGACAGATCACTGACAAAGTGGCAATTTATTGCTGGAAAACGCTTGACGTGGCAACGGCGGCTCAGGCCCAAGCGCATTAGACGAGACATCTCGACGCGTCTTTGCTGCCGTGTCGGCAAAACCTAAAAGAAGTGTGAGGAATTCGGTGCGGAATTCTGCCACAGCTAACAGCCGATTTAAAGTGAGTGTCCCCCCGGCAACATAATGAAGGTTTCTAGGCCAAGCGAGGATGCTTCCGATCAGTCGGTGAGTCAGTTTACAGACCAATCAATGACAAAGTGGCAACTTGTGCTCGAAAACACCTGAAAGGGTGACAACAGTTCCTAACGCCACTGTAAAAACTGATGATTCTTAACCACCGTTCAGGTCTGAGTGTGTTACACCAGGCATCATGACATTTTTTTTATGCCATGTAGGCAAAATCTACTCAAAACCTTGGATAAAAAAATTAAGGAAAAAGAAGCGAGCATTAAATAAACAGTCATTACTCTCCCTCCAAGAGGTTCCTGCCAAGACCGCCCGACACACCAACAAAACACATCATGCTTTGCTGATTTTAGAAGTGTGGGCCGAGTTTCGCTGCAGGTTTCGTCTCCTCTACACACACACGTGTCATCAACTGCATGCAGGGGGGCCGCCCTTTATTTAGCTTTAAAAAAAAAAACAAAAACACAAAACAATCCCTTTGCGGAATGTGTGTCATTTGGGATTTTGGCCAATATAGACGAGATGAGCTGGCGAGGCTCCAGGCGGAGGCGGAGGAAGGTGAGCGGAGAGGGAGGCGAGGGGGCGGGCGGGGCAGCAGGGGGGGAACCGGACCAAAAAAAGGCCGAGTTCTGCTGACCCGCCGCTGCTCCGACAAACGCCGGCAGGTCGACGGGGGAGCGGCGGCGGACCGGGGGAGCGCTGCATTATTCAGGAGGGGCTGCATTAGTGCTCACACACAGCGGGGCAGAGCTGGCACCGGAATGGGGGTGGGGTATGCCACACCGAGCAAAGAAACCCTCCCATCTGAATCATTTATGGAGGGAAAACGAAGTGGGCGGGGCATTAATAACAAGCCGGCTTTGCGGGGCTCGGAAGACATTTTGTCCCGGTCTGCGTAACATTTTGTGTGATAATTAAATGTTGTGCGACTTAGCTATTACGCGGCGGTGCCTTGGAAGGGCAGATAATGTCAAGAGCAGCTGACGCATGCCTGAGGCGTCTACTCTCACACACAAAGAAGTTCCACCTGGAACTCGCGCGGCTAGCCCTGCGTGATTGCGGCGGAGCTCTAATCATCCTCAGATATTCAGGCCAAAGTAAATAAACATTTGCACGGCTGGCGGCGGGGCCTCAGTCTCCTATCTGGAGTGCAGGCCGGGTCCGGTTGTGGTTGCGAAACAGGAGCGGCGCAGGCAAACACTGCAGGTCTGAGGAGCAAAGACTGGCCAGGGTTCACTTCACCTGGCCCAAACTCCCCCCCCAAAAAAAATGTTTGAAGCCCTCCATTCAGAAATATCAGCTGCACGTCTCAGAGCCCCCATCATGAGAGGAACCCTCCCGTTTGATGGAGGAACGTGCGAATCAAAATGCAAACGCCTGCCGTGTTTTCTGGGAATGCCCTGATATCTCTCACACACACACACACACACGCACGCAAACGCCCTGGGAGGTATTTTTCAAATGCGATTTGCGCCCGGAGCGCAACATCATATATTCGTTTTAAAAGAGATAAATATCTAATGAATGTATCGCTGGTGGCCAGTATAAAGACTCCTACCAGGAAATGATGATCAGCACCGCAGAGCCCGACCGTAAATGCGCGGATGGACTTTACAACGCACATTTACAAAACGGAGACCGCTTTGTTCGGATAAACTGGAGCAGTTCACTTGGCGATGGGGGGAGACGAGTTACCGGTGTTATGTCTCACGCACACCTGCATTCCTTCAAATTAGCTGCAGTGATCAGAGACTTGGAGCTTCATCTCTGCAGCTCTGCGCTTTGCAGTCGTTATTTAACGCGCTGCAAAGAGTCAAAATCTTAGCGAGCGCATTTGTGTGATTTCACGTCAAAGTGCCTCGTCAGGACACGAGCGGCGTTTCAGGGGCACGAGAAGTCGCCTCAGACGATTACAACCACATCAAGCACACGTTTACTCTCTCGGGAGAGTATTTAACTTATCACAAGCTAAAACGCACTGTTTTGATTTTGTATACTGTTTTGATTAAGTATACTGATACTAAACATTTTTAAAAAATGAGATCTTTGTTTGTTTGCCAAGATTTGAAATGTTTGCAGCATATTTACTCATGTGATTATGATGACCTTTTTGTTCCCCCTCTGGACTCATCCAACAGTCTTCCAGCCCTTCAGGGACTGCGGAACATCAATTAAGCCCCGCCCTCATTCTCACATAATTTAAAGATGGCTTCCGCCGGTCAAAAAAAAAGAAAAGAAGGCTGGCTCACTGGCCAGAAGACAAACACGGAGGATGACTGGACAAACGTAGTATCAGTTTGAGCTATTGTTTGCGATCGGCTAACTGAGACGGAGCCCGTTTGCTTCCGGTCCTCAGAGGCCTCTCGCTCCAACGAGCTCGCTCGGGACGTCGCTGGAAGGTGACATGTTTGTGTCCGTGCTCCTTCTCCTCCACCATCGCCGAGCCTCGCTTGGCGCTGGCACGCTCGAGGAAAAGCCTCGGTCGACGCTCGGCACGCAAGAGGCGGAGTTAAGCTTGAGAGCAGCCAAGTGGGGTGAGGTGGGGGCGGGGCGAGGAGGGCGTGGGGGGGGGGCAGACAGACACTGTAACCATGGAAGTGACAGTACCAGTGATTCTCCCCCACTTTGCCGAAGGAATTGCGATGAATAATGAATGTTCCGGAGCTGAAAAACTGCGCTGGATGTGGAGACGGAGATGGCGTGATGAGGTTTTTTATATATATATATATATAAACACTGCATGCGCGTCAGAATCTAGCAGATGCGCGTGCAAGAAGAAAAATAAAGTGTTAAAAACAAAGCAGAGCTCAGGGAGGTAATATTTTTTTCTGGGAATCTGAGGTGGTATTTCCGTCCCGTTGCCGCCCGTCTCGCGCCTCCTCCACAGACTTTTTTTTTTTTTTTTTGCACTTGGAGGTCACGCTCAGGAACCTCCTCCCCGCGAGCCTCCTCATCTCTGCACACTGGAACCCGGGAGGGTCCGAGGTGTCTCACCTGCGAGTGGCCGGTGCTGTGGTCGGTGTGAGACTCTCCGCAGCCGACGTACGCGCAGCCATTCTGAGGGAGAGCACAGGCGCGGAATTTTAACGGGAGGCGAGACCAAGCACGAGCAGGAAGTAGGAAAAAAAAAATCCAGTGAATAAGCCAGCGAACATCTCATACCTCCAAACACGCCCACAAATTTGGTCCTCCGACTTTACAGTCCTGGCACTGGCCCTAGAAAAATATGAGGAAACTGTGGTTAAGGTCGACGATTTTGAAACAAAAACGCGAGACGGCAACAAAGTTCAAACTGCATTCACGGTTACGCGTTTCGGGAGAAGTCGGGCCTCAAACTCAGACTTGGGTTATTATATTTACAATTAACAGTGGTCTGCTCACATGGGATTTCTGAATGAGCTCCTCTTTGGTGATCTCCCCCACACAGTCCAGGTGGGGGCAGTCGCAGCTGGACGCCGGCGGCATAACTCGCCCCAAAAAAATAAAATACAAAAGAAGCTCTGAAAGAGACAAAAAGACGGGCGAGGAATTACAACATTTAGTGCGCAACTTGCAGCATCGGCCGGCCGAGTCCCGGCGCATGAATCAATAACGTCCTTCGGAGCATCTGCAGAACATTTATTGACCTACATCTGATACTTGATATCTGGTGATGCATCCGCGCGGGGAGGAAGAGCGAAGCACTCAGAACACTGTAACCTGACTCGCCGGCATGAGACCCCCCCCCCCCCACGTGTGAACGACCGACACGCTCCTTTTATTATTACCAGCCACTTGCACGCCGAGCAGCACATCACGCCACGTCTGTCGGCCGCTCACGTGACCCGAAACGGCGCTGCTTCGGGAGTCGTTTCAGCTCCCGGCGAATCGGAGGAGGCGGCGCCCGAGGGACCGCCGCCGAACGTACAGGGAGGCCGGCCGACGGTTAAATTCTGCTCGTCATCGCAGCTCGGCGAGCGAACGCGTAAAAAAACCCGGTCTTGATTTGATCGGTCAGCGGCGGCGGCACTGGGCGGGTTTTACCAGCACGGCAGTACTCTGATTACAATACGCACAAGTTTTTAAATGAGCTGCGTTGTGGATGAGCAAGATTACATCCTGGTTTAGGGAACCTGGATGAACAATTACTCCAGGAAACGAGGCTACGCGAGCTGGTGAAGTGTGGTAAGCGGGACATGTGACCGCCGTCTCCCATGTGTGCACGTGCGTCATCCACTCAGCGAGGGCGGAAAAGAAACGACAAAAATGTGCATTTCGTGCATGAAACGTGTGTGAACGCCGGGAGCTGGATGGAATCGATTAGCAATGTGGAGAATTGCTAAACTGGAGCTAAACAGACAAAAAAAAGGGGGGGGGGGAAAGGCTCTGAAACCCAAAAATGTGATCCTCGCTTGTTTTAATTTAAGTGTATACATTTGTAAATGAGTGTGTATACATGCGTGTGTGAGTACATAAATGTATCAAGTGTGTGCAAGGACCGTATGAGTGCTGAAGCGATGCGTGAAAAATAAAAGAAATTGAAGCATAAATGTCCTTATCTCTGGGAAGCAAAATAGTTTTATTAGTATCAAAAGCAGAAAAACAACAATCTGGGCTGCTTTGATTTCACGACTGCGTGACATCGCCAGTCTATCAAAGCATGGTTGCCGCGGCGATGGAGCAGTCAAAGGAAAAAAGAGGATCGGCGCTGGCGATGTCGCAGCGCGCTCATTCATGTTGGCGGCGCACTTTAAAGTGTGCAGAGGTAGTTAGGCAGCATGCAAGAAACCTGCAGATGATGATGATGATGATGTAGATGAAGCAGCTGAGGAAGCTGAATAAGAAGGAAAAAGAGGAAGAAGAAGGCGCAGCTGGAGGTTTGGGTAACATTCAATGTGTCGGCGTAAGTATAAATCGTTGAGGAGCGGGATTGCGGCGGTGACGTCACAAATCTGCGACGGATGCTGGGACACAATGGCGTCTCGGGGCGTCGTGCAGTTTATGACATGCATTCTATGAGGGCACGGTTGCCACGGTGATGGAGCCATTAAAAAAAGTTATTAGCTTAATATTGTTTAAAAAAAAAAAAAAAGTTCAGAAGCTATCAAAAAGTTTGAAAGGAAGAACAGACGCGCTTCAAAAGCCCAAAATCTTGATGGCTGATTGGTTTCCGCACAACGTAACAACGGCCTCAGCTCAAAAAAAAAAAAAAAAACACATCAGGACAGCTCAACTTCGCAAAAAAAACAAAAAATCCAGGTTCATCTTCAGCTTGTGCAGTGAATACAGATTTAAATGAAAAAAACAAAACTTGCACACAGATGATTGGAAATCCGGATCCGGCAAGGCTGAGAACGAGGAAACCAACGAGCGTGTGAATGTTTTATTAAGTGGTCCACTTCACGCTCCCTTTCAGCGCCGAGGCCTTCTCGCTGGGCCCGGGTCCTCGCTCAGGTTGCTAGGCAGTTTTTTTTTTTTACACTCTGACAATTAAATTCACGCGTTCCAACGCTAAACTGGGGTGGAAGCTTCTTCCTCCGCCTCTTCGGGGACCGTTCAATCCATTCTGCCGCGTTTCCAGGGCCGTGACTATTGATTGTTCGGAGGAAGTAAATACGTCAAGCTGTCACAGCCGATAATCCCTCCGCACGGGATGTTTGGCATAATTTACTCGGAAGCCAAGCTAATACTTTGAGGGTGGAGTCCTGCTTCAACTTCTCATGAAAACAGGAAGACGGGTGGCTGATCAAGCAGAGCAGCACAGTGGGATGACAGGGACACGCTGGGGGCGTCTCATCTGTGAACAATATTAAGACGGTCGCATCTCCTCCACCGTGACAGGAGACGTGGCTTCAGATCCGCCTCAGGGGTCCTGGGTTTCTTCTGGGGGGGGGTTGGGGTGGGTCTGTCTATCAAGAGTCCCGCGTCTGAACCGCCTCACAAACAGCCGTCTGAGGCCGAGAATAACGCCGAGTCGTGTTCGGGCTGCGATTGAGCGCTCCGGTGTCGGCGTCGTATCTGGAGCGGGGGGTTGCCTGCCGGGCTCGTAGCTGCCCGCCGTTCTGCCTGAACAAATGGACGGCAATTCAAGCAGCACCGATGCGGCGGAGACGGACCACCTCGGGCCGAGCCCGAGCCGTCGACACCCCCGGCGCCCCGCTCGCGTCGGCGTGGGGGCTGCGCTGTCGGCCCATCTGTGACGGCGCTGTACAAGAGTGCGGCCCGCGTCTCCCATCACACCCTGCTGGACTTAGCACAGGTTCGCAGTTTTACATCCAAGAATGTGACTCTTGCCTGTTGCGCTATTTTCGAGCACGGCTGTAATTCCGTTGACTAATAAACAGCTGAGCTGAGGAGTAAAACTGTCGAGTAAAAATAGTGTTGGTGTCCTTAATATTTTGGCCACCCCGCTCATATGCAGTAAAATATTCCTGACATCTCCCGGGATATAACCCAGTGCAGTTCAACGGCATCACAAGCTAGTCCAAATAACAATCAAAATTAAACTTAAAACTCCTCCTGGGGGGAGAATTTTATCATTGCAGGGCTGTTGCATTATATTCTGTAGTGAACATAAAGCGGTCATAATGTTATGGCTGATTGGTTAATTTTACCCGGCGCATCGAATGCATGTTTTCAATCAGTGTGCCATCTTGGACATACTCGGGTAGCCAGCTGTGCAATATCTGCGCGTTTTTCTGCCAATCTCAGCATTTCTAAGACACGCAAATATCGGCCAATTATATATATCAGCCCGCCAATAAATCAATCAAGCTCTACCGCAGACTTCAGATGGGTTTCTGCCGACAAGCAACTCAGACCTCTGAAAAGAAGCTTATGTAAAAAAAAAAAAAAATCACATCCTCTGCTATTTTTATGTTGATGACTGATGCGGCGGCTGTGCTCTGCTGGCTTGCTTGCAGGTTTACGACGCCGATATAACTGCCATGCACAGAGGAGGATGCAAAACATGTTTCCTGACAACGGGTGAACTGGGGGATCGGCGGTGAAACAGGAAGGAGCCAGTCCTCAGTTGGGTTCACAATCAGCCTTTTATGAGTCAATATCACCCTCTCCCCCGGGTCATTATCGCTATCTAGGAGTCTGTTTAACAGTCGCGCCCGCTTATCGTAAAAGATTCACATCCACGGAGCGAGCATAACTTTATCACCCCCGCGTGTTTATCATAGAACATAATGCCTGCAGCCCTGCAATAAATTCTCCCTTCAGGAGGAGTTTTATGTTGAGTTTTGACTGTGTGTGAGAGAGGTGTTGACACGTTTGAATGGCTGTTATCGGAGCTGTAATTTGTGAGGCTGTTGGTGTCCCAGCCTGATGCATGCAAGTGGGGCGACCAAAATATTAGGGACGCCTCTCAGCGTAACCCAGCACGGTTCAACGGCGTCACAAACCGCAGTCCCAATAACAATCGCTCAAATATGTCGCCACCTCTCTCACACACATTCTATAAATACTCAACATAAAACCCCCGCTGAAAGGAGAATTTATTGCAGGGCTGTTGCACATGAACACGCAGTGGTCATGTTATGGTTGATCGGCACATTTTATGTTATTGACACGCAAACATGTTGATAAAGCAGGTCAGTTACTTTGCTATTTGTTGCAAAGGAAAAAAAAAAAACAGTGGTGAACCGCTTGAACCCATGAGAACCCAACATGACCCAGCTGTCGCCACCCCTTTAAATGTTCTGGAAGGTTCCTTTAGCAGCTTTAACTCATCAGGTGCCTCAGAGACACTTGCTGAACGTCCTGGTTGGATCATGTGACAATAACGTGGGAATTTGGGTTCCCCGGGAATCTCGTTTCCAAAGTGGCGGCGTACCTGGTCAGCAGGTGTGGCAAAAGAGACTCATTTATAAACGCTTGTTTTTATAACTAAAGGCCGGTCTCAACGCATAGAACAGTTCTAATGATTAAACAGCAGCTGCTGGGCCACGTTTAACCTGTTCTGACCACATTTGTGGAGCAAACTGATATAAATCAAGCTTGGAAAGTGGGTGACACGAACGCCACACTGGCCCTTTAACCTCCAAACAGTCACAGTAAATTCTAAGTGACATATTCGCCACAGTCCTAATAATAGTAAACCGAGCTGCTCAGTGGTCTGTTGTAGATTCTGCAACTTTACTGTATGTCGAATTTTGATTGGATGTGTGTGAGAGAGGTGTTGACATATTTGAATGATTGTTATTGGGACTGTAGTTTGTGACGCTGTTGTTGGACTGCACTGGGTTACACTGAGAGGGGTCCCTAATATTTTGGTCATCCTGCACAAACCGTTTGTATTGATTGCTCTACTGCCATCTGTGTGTTAGGGAGGGGGGAGTGGGGCTGATGGGGGATAAAACAAATAAATTAAAAAAAACGTGTAATATTTGTAAATGAAACTGTCAAAAATAAGAAAAAATCAATAAACATGTTTTTTTTTTTTAAATAATAATGCAACTTTAATTCAATTCAGTTCTACTTCATGACTGCCGGGACGCTCACCGCAGTTGTTCCTGTCCAGGGCGCTGAAGTGGATCCTCCACTTCCTCTCCCGGTCCATCATGTAGCCCAGGAACTCCTCATAATCCAGCAGGCCGTCCTGGTCTCTGTCGTAAGCCTCAATGACGCCCTGGGTGACAGGGGGGGAACCGTGAGTCAGCGCGTTTCCCGGGGCGAAGGGGGGGTGGATGAGCGCCCGATGCGGGACCGTCACCTGCGCCTTGCCCCGCGCCGACAGGACGCCGTGCTTGCTCATCTCGCGTTGGAGCTCCGCCACCGAGACGCGCCCGTCCCCGTCCCGGTCCAGCCTGGCGAATAGACCGCGAAACTGATCCATGTGTCGTAGGATTAAAAAATAAAAGAAATAAAAATAAAAAAAAAAATCGAGACGCTAAAATTAAACCTGGGCTTGTTTGCCTCTGGAGGAGAGAGACGAGAGACGTTTGCCTTCTTTAAGTTGATTGGCCGGTGGCTGAATCACTGCCGCGGGTGGGGCGGTGGGGCGATGCGGGGTCGGGGGGCTCCGATGCGGCAGCGGCGCTCGCCGTCTCGTCATTGGCTCACAGCGGAGAGCCGCGCCTCCCCCGCGGCGCAGCAGGGGGCGCTGCAGCCGCAGGGAGGAGAGGCCACCGCAGGTGACCGCGGGTGCCCCCCCCTTTCACTACTCAAATGTTGTGTACAAAATGAGTAATTTGGGACATGCTGTTGGATTGTTAATGAGGCGTTAAAATTAGGTGATTTTAAAAAAAAGGTAAATTTCAGTGACTTTACATATGCAGCATGACAAGTAACTTTACAAAAAAAAAAGTGGGGGATTGAAAAGTGCAGTCACGTTTTTCCTTTGGAAATGTTATCCCAAGTGTAAATTACAACACCCCAACACACACACAACAAACACATTCAGGAGAAAGCTTAAATAGTAAAACACAAAAACCCCAAAATGTAAAACATTCCCAATACATCCAGGAAAAAAACGGAATATTTTTTTTTTACATTTGAATGGTTTCTATAGCTTAAAGTGTGCAGTAGGAACTGGGCAGCAAAAGCATATGGAATAATAATAACAAGAACAATCACAAGAACAAGAGTAAGATCAAAAATAATGACAAGAACAGGATCAA
>CAAKHG010033430.1:6828-44555 GCA_901007715.1 Dactylopterus volitans
CCCCCCCCCCCCCCCCCCCCCCCCACCACTCACCCCCCCATCTGCCCACCTTCCTCCCTTGTCCATGTCCTTCCTCTGTGGGTGTTTGGTACACTAAGTGCCTCATGATTGCCAGGGCCGTGAGGCGGCACAATCGGCGGAGGCGTCAACAGCCCTCAGCCAAGTGTCCTCGCTTCCCCAAGTGGTTCTTCTGGCTCCGGTCGAGCTGACGGCGGAGTCAGCGTTATCCACTGTCCAAAAAAACCCCAAAACAACAACGCTGCATGGCAACATGACAGCGGAATTTCCACAACAGCAGCCCGTGTGTTGTTCACACGCAGGCGTATTTGTCAGGATGAAATGTCGCGCGAAGCAGTCAAAGTGATGGTTGCTGCACATTTATTGACTCATTCCACTTTCAAATCTAAGGACATGTGGAGAAACGGCTGCAGGGCCGATATGAATGACCTGAAATTAATGGCTTTCTTATAAGATGAATGTTTTTTTTTTAGCGCAATCTAAACAATAAAGCTAATTATTTCCCAGCTAAAACCGCGTAATCCAGCGGAGAGCAAATGCCACGTTGCTGCTGCATGAGGCTTTTTCTGACCACGTCCATCTTCTGTCAGTCTACTGAATCATTTCTCAGTTAAGAAGTTTCATCTGCAGATTGTTTTTTTTTCCCACCACCTCTGACGCTCCTCTCGCCCTCTCCCGTCGGCAGTGGTCAGTTCGCGGTGGTCAGGAGATGTCGGCACAGGAGCACGGGGGCGGAGTACGCCGCCAAGTTCATCAAGAAGCGCCGCAGCAAGTCCAGCCGACGCGGGGTGACGAGGGACGACATCGAGCGCGAGGTGGACATCCTGAAGGAGATCCAGCACCCCAACATCATCACGCTGCACGAGGTCTTTGAGAGCAAGGCCGAGGTCATCCTGATCCTGGAGCTGTGAGTGGCTGCGTCACGCGTTTCCGCCATGACTCGCCTTTTTTTTTCTTCTTTCCCCATTAAGCCTAAAGAGCCTTGTTAATCAGCCGGGCTGTCGGCTCGCTGAGGAAATGCGGCTTCAGGTCGAAAATGGGTCGGGACAGGTCTGACGGGTGGACCGGTCTGACCTGTTTTTGTTTTTTTTACGCAGAACTTGAAACCACTGCGGGGATCGTTCGTGCTTTCGAGTGACTCGCCAAACAGAAAAAGAGCGAAGCACAGTTGCTAGGTCACCGCGCAGCGTTCAGAGCGACACCTGCCCGACAGGATTCCTGACCGATGATCACATATGATAGAATTACCATAAATAACAATTGCCAAAAAAAAACAACAAAACCTGTCCAGGCTCAAGTGGCTCATTTTCCAGCTCGTTTGCGGCGCACTCGAAGAGCCGGTTGTCAGCGCTGCATAGCTACTTAAAGCCTTGCACAGATGAGTGCAAAAGATCTGTCATTTCATTTATCAGGTTTTAATTGTTTTAAACAAATTATTCTTGTTTTCTCTCTCCTCACATTCGCTGAATTCTTCTTATTGTGCGGTTCCAAAACACAGAAATAAACTGTTTACAGCTGATGGGGTGAATGAGCACTTAATGGACTCCACTTCCATCAATAACAACTTATGAATGTATATATAGAATTATATTAGAGTATTATGTATTTACAACTATAACAGAAACAGTCCTCAGTTTGAAGTGTTGCTAGTTCATAGAGGCTCAACTTAAAAAAAACCTTTGGTGGCATTTTGCTTCACTAGCCTACCTAAAGCATCGTCTCATCGCTGTATGCAGCACGTTTGCTTTCATGCACGCTCAACATAAACCTCAGGATTTCCTTAACGAGCAGCCCAGACTCATTTACACCGGGACTTATCGTAAAGCCGGCTGAACCGCCGCACGAGTCCGTGCAAATTACCAAGATGGCAGCAGGATACATGACACTTTGTAGCTGTCCAGTGTGACAAGGTTGCCAGACTTGGGGCCAGATCTCATTCGTGCTGGTTTTGGTGTCGTCTGAAGCCTCCACGACTCCCAACGAAGTTGCAGAGGCTGATTTGCGATCGGTCGGAGGGTGACGACGCAACAGTTTTGGTTTGGGTGGTTTGCAACGCTGCATTTCCGGGGAGAGCGGGGCGAGGTGGGGTGCCGGGTGAGGCTCAAATAGCTCACTTGGGAGGGTTGGCTGCTGCGACGTCGTCACGTCGCCGGGGCACTGAAGCCTGCGCAGACGCCGGCCTCATTAACCGTCCTCCCCCCGGCTGGCGTCCATCCTTTATGTTGCCTTGCTCACTCGGGCTCCATTTAACACCTCCACAGCACGCGCGCTTCTTCTCGCGCCGCCCTCTCGGGCCTTTTGCTCTCACACTTGACGCCGTTGCTCACTTCCACGCTGCATTGTCTGACCGTGCCAGAGTTGCATTTGAACAACTGATCTCGTGCGATCAGGCTCTCGCGGCACCGCTCTGCCACCACGTTTCCTCCCGTTTTGACGCTCGTTAGGCGGATAGTGATAAAGGGGCACGTCATACTATGCATACTGTTACGTTTCTGGGTTTGTCTGTGCACGCGTACGGAATTTAACTCCCATTCTTATGAGACATCTCAGAATTGTCTTCAAACTTGCCGCAAAGATCAACTCAAGGGCTCAAAAATGAATCGATCGAATTTTTTTTTTGGTCCAGAGGTCCAACGTCAAGGTCGCTGTGACCTCACAAAGCAAACTTTTTTTGCCGTAACTCTCAGTATGATGTGCTGTTTATGGCAGCTTTTTACAAATAATAAAAAAAAACAATTGCATTCTCGTGAAGGCGTCATTGGAGGAACACCTGGATCGCATTACTCCAGGTTCGACACAAACAGCCACTTTAGCTCGAGGATTAACTGATTACGGTGTCAAAGGTCAAGGTCGCTGTGACCTCACAAAGCATGTGTTTGGGCACAAGTCATGCGCAGATTACGACAAATCTTAAAACACATGTCTAGCAGAATTAAATGATGCGGTAATGACATATTTGTACTTAATATTTTTAATAAATGCCCTCAAAGGCTTTGCTGCGTACACCATATATTATGGTTTAAAAAAAAAATTGGACGTAAAATGCGACTTGAATGATTAGCGGAAGCCTTGAATAACAGGCTGGTAATTATAGCTGATTGGCCAAGATGCTAAGTACAAAATAAGCAACAAAAACAACAAAACAAACTGACAGAGCTCGGACAGCTTCTTTAGATGGATGACATATTTTTCGACAGAGCCCTGCAGAGCGGCAATTACATGAAAGGCAGCGAATTGCGCGGCAGAGCGGTCTCGCCGGATATATTTTTGCAGTTTCGGCCACTGTATCTCCTGGACGCGCGAGTACCTCAGCGTTCAGCGCGTTCCTCCAAGCGTTTCAGAATTGCTTCTTACTTTTTAGAAATCTTATTAAGTGCATTTTCACTCGCCCTCGCTAGCCGATTACCTCTGGAATCGCCGTCTTCAGTTACCCTGGAAGGTTTTTCACAATCACACAGCCTAAATTTCACTCTTGCTGCAAAACTAGCAAGCTCAGTCTTTTAAAATAAGCCAAGACTGGCCTGATACCGATCCTTCACATTGGCTCTGGACTTCCTTAGTTATGAAGGAAGGCCCTGCAGTAGATCATGTTTTGCTTAGGAAGTGATCTTATTTCCGTGAAGCCGGCAGGAAGGCGATGAGTCAGTGTTCACGCCAGGCTTGGACCATCAAAGCTTTGGAAAGGAAGGAAAGGAAGGGTCAGACGGCGATGCGGTTATCTTTCCATAAGCCAAACGTGCCAAAAGCCCATCGGGTCCCTCATCTGACGAGATGTTACATGTATGAGGTTGCACAGGCCTGTATTACAACGCTTTAAAAAGTGAACGCCAGAAGACGACGCTGCGATGTTTATCATTTTTCCAGCTCGCACCACGTGAAACCGCAAATTCTGATGCTAAAATATATTCAAAGCAAACCCAAAACTTTGATAGACCCATTAGTGAAGATACAGAGGTGAGATGTTTGGGCAGGAGCCTCTTTCCCTGCCTGCGAATTGCATTTATACTTCCCGGAGCACTCGTGAACACCGTGAAGTAAACATCCCCGACATGGAGCGTGGGAGGAGGAGGTGGAGGTTCCATCTGTGCAGCTGGTCCGGTGTTTCCTCCCCGGAGGGAATAATCAGCTGAAGGATGCCATTGATTCGTGATCGCTTGCGCAGAGGTTACGCTTGGATTCATTGTTTTGTTTTACCATAGAATAGATCTAGATTTTAAAAACAGAGTTTCGCAAAAAAAAAAAAAAGCCCAGCCCAGTGCTTCCCGCGAGACACCCTAACTTGTTGCACGTGTTTTTGGGATGTGTGTTTTTTTCGCGGCTGCTCATCGACAGGATTAGCATGGCCGTAATTACAGTCATCTGCGCTCATCCTCTCTTCTGGCTTTTGCTCGTGTAATCACACTTGGACCCCGTTAAACCCTCCGCGTTCTCATTTCCCTTTCTCTCCCCCCTTTTTTTATTCTCTCCCTCTTATCCTCGCATCGCCCGTATCTGCTCCTTAGCACCGGGGGGGTTTTGATATTCAGCAGGTGCCGAGTAATGCTGCGATATTGCGAAATAATCTTCGTATCTGATGTGATCACAACCTTCGGATAGATGAAACGCCGGGTCACTTCGGGACGGCGATTAGCCGGCGCTGATAGGGAAATTAACAGACTTGAATAGAGGATTTTATGGGAAGGCAGTTTAATTAAATTTTGATATGAAGAGATGCCCTCAAAAACTGAATTAGCATAAGTTGATTTCCATCCTGCCAGACCCTCTTCTGCCCCCAAAACAAGCTCACCCCGGATCAGACGCTCGCCCGGATGTTTCACCATTTCTGTGCAGTGATTGCAATGATCAACTGTGACACGAATGCAGCAAATTACCTTGTTTCAGATGTTCTCGCGTGCTTCATTCTGATCATGTCTCATTCCAGCGATGTCCTCATTTCAAGATGTAAAGGTGTAATGAATTAAGAAGCATCAAATATCCCATTAAAACAAACCGAGCTGAAACACTGAGGGTTTTTCCTTTTTTTTGTTCCCCCACACCTTCTCTTATGTCGTCTTAATGGAGGATTTTTATTATTTAAACACACTCTAAAGCAGCCTATTGAGAGCCGGGCTGGTTAAAATGCGCTCAGGATGTGTAAATTGGTCAGACTCCAATGCACCAGGATGATTAGATTACATCAGCTCAGCTCCGTTAAATAGGGATTTGTGGCTGGCTCTGATCTGAGAGATCTCGCATTTAAATTCACTCTCTCTCCCTCTCTCTCTCCATCTCTCTCCTCACCCAGCGTGGCTGGTGGCGAGCTCTTCGACTTCCTGGCAGAGAAAGAGTCGCTGAGCGAGGAGGAAGCCACCCAGTTCCTCAAGCAGATCCTGGATGGAGTCTTCTACCTGCACGCCAAGCAGATCGCCCACTTTGACCTTAAGGTACAGCCGCAACACAGGAACGCATACGGCAAGGGTTTTTACTGATGTCGTGCCGCAAACATCAGCCGCACACACCCAACTCAAAGTGGGTTTGGAGAACGGAGAGCTTTAACGCCGCAAAACCGGCCGCTTAATTTACCTGAGGCGCGGAGAGATTAACAGGCTTGTGTTTTTAATCTGCTCCGCACAATAAGTATATATTTGATCGTATTTTCCATGAACCTCAGCTGCCGCCTGGGTTGGGTCTAAACTGAGCAGGCGACTCTTTTGATAACCTATCAATTTTCTTTTAGTCGCCGCTCAAGCAAAAGCCATAATTCCTCTCCACTTTTACCCAGGTGCAGATTGCTTATAAAGTGAGTACTTTCAAGATCCCACATGGAGCTGCCAGGAAAATTGGTTGTTCAGTAAAAACTGATGTTTTACAGACAAAGTTTGTTTTTGCCCTTGCAGCCGTACTCTCGGTCAGCATGCGTGCTCCAAATATACTTGATTTATGAGTGCGTGTGGTTCGGGGGGGGGGGGGGTGCTTTTGTTCCAGCGTGAAATTCATGTTTCTATCAGTTCATTATCAGGAGCATCCCGAGGTCACAATTAGACATCAGTGGCCTCGTTTGGTGTTAGACGAAAGCAGAAAAACGCTTTAATACTAACTGCAGGGAGAAAAAAAAAGGGGTTTGACTCGGGTCCCATTTTTTATTTTCTTGGTGAAGCATGCTGTAGGGGGGTCGTGGTAAAACCCCAAGGTACTAAAAAGCGCTCTTAAGGGTGCGTCAGTGGTCCAAAGTGGCAATGTACCCTGTGCAGGTGGTACAACGAGTGTTCCCCCTTAAGGGATCCGCCGCGGTGAAAAGCCATCGGAGCATCACAGGCACAAAATTAGCACATTTTTTCTTACTGTCAGTGAAGAAATTGCATAGTTTGTCATTTAAGTACTTTGCACGATCAAATTTGCAAAATGAAAGGACGCGGCAGCGGTTGGAATCAGACCCGTCTCCTTTGTAGTACGGACCCTCCCGTTTTTTCGACAGTTCAATAAATGCAGATAGGGGTGACGGGTCTCGACTTTTCAGGTCCTCAAAGACGGGCGCGATCAATTTTAGAAGATGAGAGACCCTCTCTTCAGTGACTGTTTAGATTTCCATAACAAAACGTTTGGGCCACAAAAGATGATGACAGCCGCGCTCTCAAGGTCACGTTACGTTTCAGACGGCGCAGCTGGGTGTTCTCCCTGTCGCGTACACCTCGCCGCAGCCACAGCCGGGAGTCGCATGTTGTTCAGCACCTCTGGAGTAGCTTTGGGGAGTCGGGGGTGGGGGTGGGGGAAAGGGGGCGGGTGGGATCGCATCCATTCTCCTTAATGGCAGTGCACTGAAAGACTGGATTTTAGGCTTCATGTGAATCAGCTGGCCTCTTTTGTGCAGCTCTTGTTCACCAGTTTCTCCTCTGTCCACGATTTGGGGGCCATTTTATCCCAGGCTATTTACCATGACTCATCTGTTTCTGGCTTGTTTTTGGACAGTTTGTTTTGTTTTGTTTTTTTGTTTTTTTTTAATCATTATGAGAGGCTTGTCTTGCTTCTCGTGGCAGAATGTGAAAAGGTCAGCAGAGATCAGGCTCTTGGGCAGCAGCGCGCTCGGCTCTTCAGCCTGCCTCTGAAACCTTGTTGCGGGTTGCTGCTAACAAGCTCAGTGCCCGTCCAACCTTTTCCGATCATGGCGGCGCTTTTTGCCGACCGCCGCCGCCTCTCTTCGGATATTCGCGGCTGTTATTCGCTGTCTCGCAGGGGCTCAGATTAAGGCTAATCTTATTAAATGCTGATGGAATGACTGTCTGCAATTAACGCACTTTACAATGGATTTTTCCTGTCTTTTTCCTTTGCGTCTCAAACCTTTTTAAGTGTTGTCAGTTTCAATTCACGGCCGCTTTTGTAGGTTTTCACGGAGCCTTAAACCAAGAAAGCAGGAAAAAAATAAATAAAGGTTTTCCTTCCTTCCCCTTTCAACTGCCTTAACATCTCTCAGTGACTGAACTCAACAACAAGACTGTTTTTGAGAACATTTTTCTTTCTTGCAAGTCTAATCAAGCCATGTTAATCCTGGCAGTCGGTGTCCTCAGCGTCTGGGCCGAGCAGATGTCTGACAGAGTCATCAGTCACCGCAATGCAATTTGTATCCAGACACGAGGGCCTAAAGGACTTGAAGTCAATTCATGTCTTTGTGACTTGAAAATTTGTATAGATGCCCCTGCATAATGTGATTATTTTCATCTAATTACCACTCTGACGTCATTATGACCAGGTGGGTGCGCATTAAAAGCCGCGGAGGAGCACATTTCTGGTTGTGCAGTCGCAGTGAAAAAAGGGATGTGTCCGCAATTTATGACCGCCCTGAAATCCCCACTTCCCTCGTGATATACGGCGCTCCAGACGTGGAACAGACTGCCGTTCCCATCAAGTTCCCCCCAACACAAGAGCGCCAAACAAACACAAGCGTTTCAGGGTTGAGTGGAAAACAAAGCTGGGGTTTGATTGCGCCGCCACTCAGACCCAAGACCCAGCCAATCTGCTCCGGTCGCCCGGGCTCATAATCAATCTTTTGAAAGGTTTCCGGAGGAAGGTGGCTGAGTCTGAAAGAGGCGCCGTGTCCTTCGGGAGCGTCTGGCCCGTCTTGGCTCGGTTCAGCGCCGCACTCTTCCTTTCTCCCGCTTCTTCGAGAGGTTGTCACTCGTGTTTTTTTGCATGGGATTTCCATGACTGATGAGCCTCCATCCTGCCAGCCTTCTCCTCGTCTTGCGTCCGGCTCCGCTGCGTGTTCCCTCGTTTTGTTTGTGTCTTATGATAATTTGAAGTTTTTCACTGGTCGAGGATTAGTAGAAGACTGGCGAAAGTTGTTGTCTCCCCTCTTATCTCACCCCGTCTCTTTTCCCTTGCAGCCGGAGAACATCATGCTGCTGAGCCGCTCGGTGCCTCACCCGCGCATCAAGCTCATTGACTTTGGCCTGGCTCACAAGATCGATTTTGGCAACGATTTCAAAAACATTTTTGGAACCCCGGAATTTGTAGGTCAGTATCGCGCGTCTTGCAGGTAAAAAGTTCTGAAGCCTTCTTCTAAGGTCCTGCTCGGGATCTCGCGCGATGCTGTGGCGAGCAGATACTGCTCTGGCGAGTTTATGCCGGAATAACCTGTCTCAACTGTACATGCGCAGTACGCACACACACGCACACACACACACATGCAAAAGCACTCACCACACCACCCTGTTTCTCTGGCTTTATCCCAGCGGTTACGTATTGTGAGAGCAGGTGCCAACTGTGCCATTGGGACTAAGAGGGAGGTCCCTGATTAGAGTCTGGAGATTATCAGAACTGCGACCTCTTGCCAACACACACACACACACACACAGACACACACACACGCTCTCATCAGTGTCTCTGTCCATCACACCTCAACTACCCCTCCTTAACCCCGGGGTGACCGCCTGCCATCGCGCGGTGCCAGTGATGCCGCCGGTGCCAGTGCGCCGCTCAGGCCAAACCCAGAGCTTGTTCCCAGTTCAGCAGGGTGGCAGCCGTAAAACAGTCTAAATAAAGACCGAGTTGAAGGAGGCCCAAACACTGAGTCGGCGGCTGTTAACCCATCAGGTTCAAATAAATACAAATTGGGTATCTTGATTTTGCAGCCCCTCGCTCTTTTGTCGCTCCAGAATCCGCCGCCTGCAACCTCATCCCATTCCAGAGCCGTGTGAATAAATTTACCGCTCCGTGCATTTACATCAACTCTGGTTGAGGACAGGTGACGGGGCTAATTAAAGCAAATTAAACGACACCCTCCCAAAGAATAATCTATAGAGAGCGCCATCACACGCTCAAAGAATTCCTCATCAAGAGGCATGAAGACGCCGCAGGAACAAAATAAGTTTCCGCATTGGTGAGGAAATTAAAAGAAGTCATAAAGAAAAATGAAGTCAAAGCAAAATTGATGTGATGAGGGGAAAGAAAAAAAAATATGTGTGCTGACCTGAACAGTAATAATGGTCTGCATTGTGCATTTTCCCCCCCACTGCAGCCCCTGAAGTAGTCAACTATGAACCTTTGGGCCTGGAGGCTGACATGTGGTGAGTAAATAAGGACTCCATGTTCACGCAGCGCTTCACTCACCCATGAATAGCTCTCGTCTCTGCGAAACATCTGCCGTAAAAAAATGCGTTTTTTTTTCCGCGTGATGCACCAGCTCACCCCCTGCTCCTTCTCCCTGCCTCTCCGCAGGAGCGTCGGCGTGATAACCTACATCCTGTAAGTGGAGCCGGCGACCGCGATGGATAACCGGGGTGAAGCCAGCACTAACCGGGGAGCCGCCGCGGCGCTCATGCTTGCTCGCAAAGCCCCGCAGGTGTCGTCACTCGCTAGACCCGACGGACAAGGCCGCCCTTTGACCTCCCAGTCGCCGAACTCGCCGGGCGACTCGGAGCGGCGCGGCGCCGCCGTTGTACGCCGTTTGCAGTGAATAATGTAACAGCCCGCAGCAAGAATCAGGGAGCATATGAAAACTGCGCGCGTGCACTGAAGCGTGACGTTCCCCCATCGGACGTGTGAACTTTCACTTCATTCCAAGAGACTGCTTATGTTGCCTCGCTGATGAATCGGGCTGATTTAGTGTTTGTTTGTTTTTTAAATCGGATATCTGTCGTTTGTTGTCGGCATCGCGTTCGCTTAAAACCCCGGAACATGTAATTACGACGTGCGGTTAAGTGAACAAGGCTCTCGAACCCCGAGGGCACACTTGGAAATCGCGCCGCACTGGGACCTGACTTCGTTTGAATAGCCAGTTATCCATCACCTGAAAAGACTGTCCATATTGCAGTATTTAATGAAATCTGTTCAAGGACGTTTTTTTTTTACGACATAATGCCTCCCAAGATGATACTTAAAAAGCTTAAACCGATTCACTCGTTCACGTTTTAGCCAGACCAGACGGGGACAAAGTATTTGGGATGCCTAAAAATTAACATGACGCTAAAACGACGCGAGCGCGTGCCACCTGCAGGGTTCACTTGCGCGCAGTGTCGGCGAGCCGACTGAACTTTTACAGTAAGAACTAGTTTCACCTCCCGCAGCCGTACTGGCAAGCGTTCTGTAAGCAGCCGCCCGCAGACATGTCAAGACAGTTTTATGCAACAGCCAGAGAAGAGTTCAGGCCTTCGGCGACCCGCAGATCAACTGCCGTTGGCTCGTCATGACGCCGTGCTGTCGTTTTTTTTTTTTTACTCGGCTGCGAGGCTATCTGAGCTCCCACACACACCTTTGTCCTTCAGAGGGACGCCTACGCAAAGCCGAGCAAAACACAGGGAGACAAAACTGCACATGAAGTAAGTCTGCCCATACAAACCAGTTTGTTCGCCGAGGCTTTTCAGGAAAAAAAAAAAAACTCTCAACGCCGACATGTTTGTCACGGTGTTCGTCTCGGGGGAAGATGGCGTAACCCCGATCCCAAATTTTATCTCATCGTTGCATAACAAGTGGCTGAGGAAAAAAAATTATTTCTGGAAGCGCAATTTGTAGCAAAGGCGAAGCATCGTTTTGATTCCACGTTACATAAGGCGTGCGCACACATGTAGCGTGCTCATAAGCGCGCGGTCTCCGCTCATGCTCGTCCACCCACACGACTGTCGCAGCTCTCGCTGGCAGAGAGAAATCCGACTTTACATCCAATATGGTAAAAATGGCAGGGAATAACACTAATAATAAGCAAGTCATTTTGGTTGGGGCATCTCCACGTTTATTAAATCAAGTGTTCCACACGTGTGAATCAACCGCGCTGTCGGGATATTCCACTCGTAGACTTGAGGCGATTTGGCCGGTGTGCTGGATCAGTTTTCGCGGCGCTGAGGCTTCTCCGTTCCGGCACAGTTTATTTATTTAACTGTTTGTTTTGTTCGAGCATAAAAGTTCACTTGGCAAGCCTTTTGGGAAAACAGTCGATAACCCGGCTAACATTCCCGCCTATTTTGCCGCCCTCCCTCACGAGGGATAGCCTTAATCACTTGTTTGTTTTGAGCAGCTGCGTCTAATACGGTTGATAAATCCGCACGCTTCCACCCAACTCGAGCTTGACCCCGGCCGCCTCCGTGTCTGCAGCAGCTGGCATGTTAATTAGCGGCTGGTGCTGGCAAGCCGGAGCTGCTGCAGCGGGGAAGAGCCGGCCGGGGTCGGTCGCGGCCCGACGTTTGGTGTAGCTGCCTTTAGTTCCAGGAGACGGAGGCCTGGTCGCCGCGCATGGCCGCCCAGCCATGGCGGGGCAGCGCCACGCCGCCGGCTTCGGCTCGTTTTAATATGCGCGCTCAGTCGAGAGGTGTGAAAACGGCTTTAGGTTCCTGCACTCAAACTCTCTCGCACATTTATTGCATCTGAGAGTCCAGCTGGCTTCCGTGTGATTGTATTTACACAACAGATACTTCAGTTTGATAGCGAGGCTTGACTAATGAGTCACCGCGAGCCGCTACGCAGCCCCGTAATCACATTCCCATGCTAAAGAGTGGCAAGATCTTTTATTTTGCCTTTGAAAGGCCGCAGCTAATCAGCGGTAGGTGATTCGGTCTCTGGAGAGAAGCCCAGTCTGCTCAGTTTTCTGTTGATTACGAGCCCCCAAAGAGAAGAAGTGATTTGAGTTGATTGAAACTCTAGAATTCATGTCTGTCACGCAAAAATATCGAGCTCTTGCATTTTTGCCGCTCATTGACTGCTTGCCTTTCCCCTTGCTAACCCGCGCGTCCAGGCTGAGCGGGGCATCTCCCTTCCTCGGCGACAACAAACAGGAGACGCTCGCCAACGTGTCGGCCGTCGACTACAGTTTTGACGAGGAGTTCTTCAGCAACACCAGCGCTCTGGCCAAAGACTTCATAGCAAGGCTCCTTGTGAAAGACCCCAAGTATGTATGACCCACCCCCCCCATTCCTCATGCACTCATATTTGGTCTTTAAAGTTCATGTTGATTGTTCCGACTACTTCTGTTATAGTTTGGTGGAAAACAAAGATTTATTAATTGCATAAGTCCAGCAGACCCTTGAAAAATACTTGTAGACTTTAGACTTTATGCGAAGAGCTTATTGCCAAAACGTGAAAGCTCCTTGAAATATGTATTTAAAGTGACCAGTGCGGTGCAACCTACACAAGTTGTCTTCATCAGGTTCACTGAGCTGAATTACTGTGCACAATGACAGTTACTTCAAATATTTGTTTTATTTGAAAAAAAAAATACACAATCACTGCAGTGTAGTGATTGTGTTGATTGAGAGCATTCGCCCATATGCCACAACATTAGGACTACTGACAGGTGAATTGAATAACAACTTATCTGGTATACATTTGGCAGCAAAATAACAATTTGTTCTCAAAGTTGATGCGGCGAAATTGGGCGAACGCAAGGATTTGAGCCACTTTGACAAGGGGCAAACTGTGATGTCTAGACAACCGGGTCAGAACATCTCCAGAACTGCAGCTCTTGCTCTTGTGGGGGGTTCCTGGTCTGCAGTGGTCAGGACCTATCAAAAGTGGTCCAAGGAAAGAAAAACGGTGAACTGGCAGCAAAATCATGGGCGACCAAGGTTCACGAATGAACATGGGGAGGCTGGTCTGTGTGGTCTGATCCAACAAACGCGCTTCTGTAGCTCAGATTGCTGAAATAGTTACTGCTGGTCCTTGGCACCAAGGATGGACACATGAGCATCAGAACTGGACCACGGAGCAATGGAAGAAGGCGGCCTGGTCTGATGAATGAGGTTTTCTTTTATCTTGGCCAACGTTCTGCTGGGGAACCTTGGGTCCTGCCATTCATGTGGATGTTCCTCTGACACGTAGCACCAACCTGAGCATTGTTGTAGACCATTACAGTCCAGCATCTGTTGTATTTGTTGGACAAACAAATCCGATCCATGGAGGCTCCACCTCGCAACTGACAAGACTTAGAGGATCTGCTGCCAACATCTTGGTGCCAGATACCACAAGACACCCTCAGAGGTCTAGTGGAGTCCAGGCCTTGATGGGTTATTGATGTTTTGATGGCAAAAAGGGGGACCTACACAGCATTAGGCAGGTGGTCATAATGTTGTGGCCAGTCGGTGTATTTTACCCTATAAACCCTTCAGGAGACTGAACGTTTGACATGTCCTTTTTGGGTAATCACTGCCAAAAATACTCAGTTCTGAGTGACTATAATTTCGAATTAGTTGGTCGCCTTTGTTTTTGCCTTTTAAAGTTGAATTTTGCACAATGGTTAAAAAGACAACAGTCATTTTCCCGTCAAGATTTAACACAGCAATATAATCTTGTTCTCGGAAACATATGCCGTTTGATTTGTCTCGTTTTTTGTTTTTTTTTCAATTCACAGACAAGAAAATTGAAAACAGTCTCTTTCCAGATACGCTAAATAGTCCTCCGTGTCTGTCCCTGACTCGCTGGTCTCTGGAGGACAGCATGCCTGCTGGCGCCGGTTCCCAAAGCTGAGAGCATCTCTGCCTCATTACCGAGTTGCTCCGGCAACAGCTGAATGGCTACATCGGCACTTTTAGATAGTAGCGCCCATCAAATCTCCCCCTCTCATACGTAATTGCCACTGCTCAACAATAGCGAGGGGGGGCTAACAGAGGAGGATAATTATAGGTGCTGAGGTAATTTCATTTAGATTAGCCCATGTAAGAAAGGAACCACTGTTTTAACAGACAGCGGGCAAACGGGTAGAGCGACTTCCACCGAACTTCCACCAGCGTGTGTCAAAACGGCGCCGCTTTTAATCGATCGAGAGCCGAAAATTGATCCACTCAGATTCCGGGAATGCCAAAGAACATTCCCACGAAGAGGACGCACATTACCGTTTGATGTACTCCCCGTGACGCGGCGCCAGTCTAGACGGATGTTTCAACGGCGGCTGGAGATGGCAGACCTCGCATGAAAACACGTAACAACCAGACGCCCCCTCTGAATGGAATTTCTGCTTCCCGAACCAGCAAAAATAATTAGTTGCGTCCCGATTACGCTACCTCTGCGACGACCTTTTAACATCTTTTCCACCGATGTGCCAATTATGACTCCACTTGCAGAGATTTCAAATGAAAACAAATTATTGTTTTCCGAAAAGGGGATTGCCGAAGGCGTCTGCGACGGACCGAGGCTGTTCGCAGCGGCTCCGCTCTCTGTCACGCAGCCTGCCATTAGCATAACCGTCAAATAGAACTCCACACCGCTTTGCGCAAGGCCCGAAAAACAAAGTCTCCTCTTCTGCACAACAGCGTTGGTTGACACCAAGCTAAAGCTAGCTAGCGTTAAATTTTGGACAGCGCGAGGGCGGCTAAGATTGCACCCGTGATATTGGAATATCTCTGGTCTAGACACGGTTCACCCTGTTTCAGTAATAAACGCAGAAACACTGCAAGTGTCAAGTTCTGTGTTGCCCCCGGCTGAAGCTTTGTGGTTTTTACTTTTAATCAGGTGTGTGTCAACGGCAAATTGGAACAGGGATGTGGAAATAAACAGATGTAGGCAGGAGGAAGTTGTGTGTGTGCGCGCGCGTGTGTGTGTGTGCCAGATCAGATGGAAATACAAGGCCTTGTTGTTTTCATTTCCAGTTCGCAGGAGTGGTAATAAGGGAAGTTGCAGTTTCAAACCACAATTTCAGCCACACCAGGTTCTCTAAACAATAGACTGGCCTCATTTGAATATTGTATGAAAATCTCTTGAGAGTAATGTCTTCTCCAAATAAAGTATCATATCCATTTACATAGTGCTTGTGGAGGGAGTCGGCCAATAGATTGTCAATAGATTTCCAGTAATTTGTTTTAACACCTCAAATGATTTTTTTTTTTATATTGCAGTTTGCTTTTTTTATTAGTTTTAGCCATTTTTTGACATTTAAAACATATACTGCAACATACATTCTGTATTTAAAGTATGTCATTTTCCATACATATGTATTTGTATGGGTGTCCCGTATATGGACGTATCCTGTTTAAGAAAAACATACAATTAGAAAAGGAGAAAAAAACAACAACAGTGTACTACTAGAAATAATTAGGAACTTTAAGGAAGTAACCTTTATTCCGCTCTCAGTCATTTACAAAAGTATAATCAAGCCTTTGAAGGGACATATAACCAACCCATTTCCCCCCAACACAAAGTCAACAGCCCCATTTTATAACGTACATGCTGCTGTCCTCGCCATTTTGTAGACGTCCATTGTTATGTCCACCCATTCAGTCAGTGACGGCCTTTCCTGTGTGTCTCTTTGTGATTTTGTCTCGTTTACTGGCAACCAGCAGGACATTTAGAAAATATCGGTCCCTTCTTTTTCCAGTCCTGGCACATGCATCCAAAATATGGGGTCTTTGCTGTTGAATATCTCGCAGGGCAGCTTGGATCTCATTCCAAACATGACAATGATTTGAAGTTGCAGATCCACAATTTCGCTAACAAATAGGCAGAGTTTTTTTTTTTTATAGTGCGAGCAGAAATATTTGTAACAATCTGTATTATTTTTATGACCTGGTGGAGATACTGTGACATTGCGGCTATATGGGTATATTTATATTGCAGTGAGATTGCAAATGATGCTGTTTCTTGCAGAAAACCATTAAATGTAACGGAGAAGGTCCAGTTTAAGTTGAGCGGTTCATTACTGATATTGCAACTCGCCATGCCAAGTGTCGGGTCAGGTTGTACTTTATTTGCTCGGATGACCCTCTGCTTTTGTTTTAAATCCGGTCGTCACAATTTCTCAAGAGTGTGTCACCATGGTGAGGAAGGAGGAGGGCGCATGCTTTCACACAAATGTCTGAACATGAGTCACCTCAAGTTTGCTGCAGCCGGTTTTGAATGACAATACAAGAATGAAAGAAACTAAAAAACTAGACAGGCAGCCAATATGATTCCAGCCGATGCAATTTTATGGCAAGATGTAACGGATTATTACCTCTAGGTATGAATTTAATGCCACTTGCACTTGTCAACCCGCAAACAACTCTGCTCTCTGCATTAAGTAAACACTGGTTCAGCGTGTCCGCAGCTGTTATGCAGTCAGTCTGTTTCTGCTGATTTAATTTGCGCCAATTTGTGACAAAGCTAGACCACCAGTTGGCAAAACGTGGCCCAAAAGCCATTCCGACTGGCCGGCAATGTCCTGGTGGAAGACGGAGTCACCCAGCAACAGAAGTCAACAAACAAACACACGAAAAACTGAATGCAGCGATTTGGAATTCCAGTGAGTCTCTGCTGCTATTTAAGAGAGGTCGCTGTCAGCATTTAGTTTGCACTGAAGGCCTCAACTTAACTCTTGCTAGCGTCAAAGTTACAAGTTGGCATCATTTCTGCTCTAAGGGGTCAGTAACAGGTTTGAAATAATGAAGGAATTAGAAACTTAGAAACTTAGAAACAGTTTGTCCTGCTCTGAAAAATACAAATTTCACCTTGGTCCCAATTTAAAAGAAAAAAAAACGTAATAACTCATTTGAATCCGGAATTGTTTTATGTGTTGGCGTTTGAATATCTGCAATCAACTGATTGTACAAATATATTTGTACAATAACAGCAACCCCCAATTCTTATAATTCAGAGTTTAGGAGTTAATTGTGCAGATATTCACTGCTTTGTGTGATAAAATGCTGCGTCTCACCAGGAGGCGCTGGCACCTCCGAATGTCTGAGGTCTGTTGCTAGAAAATATCTGAAGACGCCCAACAAGTGCTCCTCTGCTTCTGTTCACAGAAAGAGAATGACGATTCAGGACAGCCTCCACCACCCGTGGATCAAGGTTAGCCCGCCTCCATAAAAGACGACGGTCGCGCAGTTGTTATTGTTAAAACGTAAAATACGCCCCCTGGAAGTTAAATGTACCCCCAAATTTATGTACAACGCTTTATATTGTGGTTTTCTGCCAAACTTCAACTGATTGTGCCGCCAGGAACCTTAACCCCTCTGTCAATATGTTTGTGCGCTTTGAAACCAGCCAAAAGACACCCAGCAAGCTCTGAGCAGGAAGGAGTCGGCCGTCAACATGGAAAAGTTCAAGAAGTTTGCCGCTCGAAGGAAGTGGAAAGTAAGGGCTCTCCTTTGTTCCCAAATTATTGCAAACTGAAGTCCCCGCAAAGACAGATTATCAAAAAAATGCATTATTGTCCAGTAGCTGCACACGATCTTAGCTTCTGGCCGTCCTCTGACATTGTACTCAAATGTCTCCCGACGTTCCGGCAGGCTCGCCATAATCTTCAGACTTAGTGCCAGCGTTGCTTTAGTGGCGATTGTCTCGTCTGTACTTCTTGGTCCCGGCTGGCCCGGCCCGGACAAGCAACGCCTGGATGATTTATCCGCGGCGGCTCTGGCAGCGCCGTCGCGCCAAGTATCTGTCCTCCGCTTGAGCTGTGCCACAACAAATCTGGCACATCTTTTTGGCCGCGCCGTGACCTTCATTCGACTTTGCGTCGGCTCGTTTTCCGCACTCGAGCCCGGCGCTGTCTCACAACGAGGTCACGGAACGTCTCACCTTAAAGGAAGGAAGGAAGCAAATAAATGCTTGAATATACGAGCTAATAACTCTTAGCTTAGGGCAGAGATGTTGGACTGTGAGTTAATAAAAGAATAATTGAGAGCTGCTGACATGAATTTAAACATCTCCGCCGGTTGACACACAGCTTGATGTAACCTCTCTCTATCTTTTTTTTTTTTTTTTTTTCCCAGCAATCCGTCCGACTTATCTCCTTATGCAACCGCCTGTCCCGCTCCTTCCTGTCCAGAAGCAACATAAGCGTGGCGCGCAGTGACGACACGTTGGTAAGATCTGCTTCTCTGATTCGACCGGGCTGGAGCACGAAGCACCTTCAGGAACTTTTAATGGGACAAGCAGGCGCATGTAGTATTTTTTTTTTTTTTTTTTTACAGCTAAGATCATGATTCATTGAGTTGATTGGGTTCACCACTATAAACACTATCAAGGCTTTAGATTTCTTTCACAAGGCCGCCATCATCCACAGCGCAACCCTCTCCATCGCGGCTATAAAACAAGCGTAATTGAAAGGACTGGCAGCCTAATGACTTTCAAATTGGGTTTATCGAGGAGCTTTTCTGTTAAAGGGGACTCAGGCTTTTAATCGCGGCTTTGGCGCCGTCGGCCCAGGAACCTCCCCGACAATCTCGAGCTCCAGCATGCGGTTGACGCGTCCCCCGTCCCGGCCCCGAGCGCAACAAGCCTGGCGTTTCGCTCCAAAACCGAGCCGATATCATGGCGACGCGCGTCCAAAGACGGGGGAAACTCTTGTTTGTCTTGTAAACTCACGGATGGCGTTGCATTAATGGGTGTACAAATAGTGATACGTCGAGGGCTTCCATTGCAAAAGGCCCAGTCGGCAAGAGATGTCAACACGGCAGCGGCGGCGAGAGGCTTAATCATTGACAGAGCAGCCGGCAAGCCAGCCAAAGCCCGCCTGTTTCCTGACCGGCGGACTACATAGCAGTTTCCTTTTGTCACAGGTGAGGTGGCAGGTGGGACGGGACTGGATGCTGCGCCCCCTGCAGTCCACAAACGCAGCAGCAGCAGGGTTTGATAGTTGGGACAGTTGAAGGCTTAAAAGGTCCAAGAAAGAACTGGTTTTTAGTACAGCGCTTTATTTTTAAAAAAAAAATTTTATAAGAGAGTGCACGTCAGTCGTTAGGATTAAGTGGAGGCCGACAGGGGCGTTTGTAATATTTTGGCCATCTTATTCCAGTAATTGAGGGTGACAAAATATGAGGGACACCTCTCAGTATGGTTCAACAGCGTCACGCCCAAATGATCGTTTAAAAAAAAAGGGGGCAACATCTCTCTCAAACCCGTTCAGTTCAGTTAAAGGGAGACTTCATTGAACCTGGTTTTAATGTTTTGGCTGATGGACGATCAATACAACATGCAGCGTTTGTAGGCAAGACTTTAGGACCAGAAGTGCCCCGGTTTCAGTTTTCATTGTGGCATTTTACAGCTAGCGTTTCATCAATCGGCTTTGCTGGCGTGCCGGTAAGCAGTCTGCGTGGAGAGCTAAAAGGGGGGAACAAGCTGACAAAATTTAATCTCCGAGCCCGTCCTCCAGCATCTGACTACTGATTTTTTTCGGCGCTTTGAAACAATCTGGTCGTACGCGCCGTCTCATCCTCCAACTCAGTTCTCGCTTCTCAAGCTCCTAATCAGATTGTAAAGGATAACTGGCAAGCACGGGAGGGAAGGTGGGGAGGGGGGGGCTTTTTGGCTCAGCTATCCACTAGCTAAGTGAAGTTTTGCCTGCCAGACGCCGTTCAGCAGCTGATGGTTTCCCAGATTGATGAGACCCGCGACACAAACATTAAAACAGCGCAACTTGCGCTCATTTGAATGCAGCCGGTTTTCGGGTCGGTTTGTGCTTCCGTAGCTTGGAAGTCCTCGAACGGACTAGATGTTCCAGCCCTAATAAACATTAGGTCAGACCTACTGAAATGATTTAGTGCTGGTTGGCCAACCAGAGAACATTTCTAAAAAGAGGTAGGTGTGTACATGTTTTGCCACCAACGCAAAATGGCTGTGTTGGTGATTAGTTTTTGAAGGACAGGAGAGGATCATCTATTTAGTCTGGAGGCACACAACTTTTTTTCCGGATATTAACTTGCTCTCGTGTTGTTTTTTTTGTTTTGTTTTTTGTTGTTTTTTTTTTTAGCTTTTTTTCTGTGAAGGCTGTTAAATGTGTCAAGTTAAGAGAAACACAAGTTAAGAGAAACAAATTCATTTTTCCTACTTTTTTTTTTTTTTTTTTGGACTTCTCCGCTCTCGATGCAGAGGATTTTAAGGGGCTGTTCCACTGCGAGCAGTTTACTATAAGCCGGGGCCTGGAAATAGTTCACAGCCAGGAGAAGCGAGGCTTTAATCCCTCTCCCAACTTTGCGATTAATTCCAATTTTAAAAAGGTAAAGTTCCAGATGAATGTGTTGACGGCAAATCCCCGGCAGGCAGGTCGCTGCTCGCGCTTCCGAGCTGGTTTAGTCACCGGTTCCCCATCGGCGAGGTCATGCGGAGGAATTTAGTCGGAGCGCCACGCTCAGCCGAACAAACACCACGTCCCCCCTCCTCCTCCTCCTCCTCCTCCTCTCTTTGTGCCACACAGCATCTCAGTTGATGTCTTTAACGTCTGGCTGATTCCCAGCTGAAGGTTATTGGGTCACATGTCACAGTCGGGAGGGTGAAAAAAAAAAGTCTTGATATGTTTTGAATCTGACTTGCAGATGCGGAACTGCTGATTTTGGATGAAAAGTTGATCTTGTTTGGCCGAGCGAAAGATGAAAGAGACTTAAGGGAGCATGTGATACAACTTTTGAATTCACGGGATTAAAGTTAACAGGATTAGATAATCTTGTGAACAGTAGAGGAGTAACTGTCTTTCCCACTCCTCTAGGATGAGGAGGACTCCTTCGTGATGAAAGCCATCATCCACGCCATCAACGACGACAACGTTCCCGGGCTGCAGCATCTTCTTGGCTCCTTGAACAGTTACGACGTCAATCAGCCCAACAAGGTGACACGTTAAACCACTATTATCCTATTATCCTAAGAACTTCAAACCCCCAGTTCAACATTAGTCACACAAATCAAACACACTAGAATTTACATGATTTGAGGAAATTAAGCCTTTAATTAGATTTCTTTAACAGTCCTACACTAATGTTTTATCATGCCAGCAAGCTTAGATCTTTTTAAGCAACGTGGATCTCCTGGAACAGTGTGTTGGCATGTTCTTCTATACTCTTTTAAGGAATTGAACCTGAACCTGAAGTTTCTGATCATGAAATCATCTTTCTGTTAAGCATGCGATTGTGCTTCATTGTCGATGTGAGTTTTGAAAGACTGCAGTTAGAGAAAAGCGCGTTTTGGACATTGCAGTGACGCTGTGTGTGCCTGTGAATGGACACGAGACATGAACGTGTGCATCCTCCGACCTGCAGCCAAAAAAACGACGGGATTTGAAAGCACATCTTCTCAACCAACCGCTCGTGACTCTGTTATTGATCAAATAAAACCAGTGCACGACATCGTCATAAGAACAGAGATATCAGAGCTAAAAGATACTGTAAAACTGCGTCTTGCAAGTCTTCCTTCAGAAACGTACTGCGAGGCACAAACACGGCTAAGCTCTAAGCTCAAGTAATTGAAGTCCCGATTGAAGCTTTATTTTCATTTGTCATACAAAGAGAACTCCGCCACGGAGAGTTAAAGAAGTTATGAAGACGAGCGAAAGGCTCAACATTTTTGTGTTTTTGTCAGGCACGTCTCCATACTTTAACAACTCCCACATGTTCTGCCTGTGCGCGGCTGTGACGCTCTTTGCTGTCGGCTGATTGAAAATTGCGCGGATATGATATCATCAAGCTCAGCAAAGCGCGGAAGAAAAGGAGAAATGGGAAGAAAACCAGACTGAAAAAGCCTTTTTTTGTCCCCTCGTTTTTTGTTTTTTTTTTTGTTCTTTCTCCGTTTGTTTTTTTACCCAATCAAATGCTTCCACCGCTGCGCGCGACAACTGAAAGACACCTAAGACACTGACACCGTCTAAAACTTGAGATATCGCCCCCTGAACGTCTGTCTCCCGAACACCTGCAGCCTTTTTTTTTGTTTTTGGGTTGTTTTTGTATTTGAAGAGCGCGTGGGAGAGAATCCACCTACAGCTCCGTTTCTTTCACGCCTAATTGTGTGCCGTCACATCGAGGTGTGCAGCTCTTTAAAAGCCGGCGCCGCGCGTTGAAAACGTCCCGGCCAGTCGAAACTGAAACCCTCCGCTTGTGTGTGTGCTGTAGCACGGGACTCCCCCGCTCCTGATTGCAGCGGGCTGCGGAAACATCCAGATCATCGAGGTGCTGATGAGGAAAGGTGCAGAGATTCAGGCCCACGACAAGGTACGTATTGCCGGACCAGTGTGGTTCTGGCAGCCGGACGTGGGGTTTCAGAGGCAGGCAATCAAGGCAGTGGCAGTAATTAAGGTGGAAGAATGTGAGCGCGGGCTGGGGTTACGATGCCGACCCATGAACAGACTGCACCCAGCTCTGACGCACAGCAGAGATCTCGTGGAGAACGGCATGTGCTCCACTGACATGTTTGAAATGATCTGGGAAACAATGCAGATCAGCGTTCTGTCCTTTCAGAATTTGACCCATCCCGTTGCAGGAAAGGCTCTCAAATCCCTAAATGGATCGATACAATCCATGCTGCGTCGTTACTGGCGGCAAAAAAAAAACCCCATCAGCATTTATGGACTAGTATTGTGATGTAAACAATGAGGATCGAATCGTGGTGATGGGATCTTGTTAATGGAATTCTGGTGTCCAAGTAGATTTTTACGAGGAATTTTAAAATCCCAAACCAGTGTTTCCCAGTCTTGTTCCTGGAGACTCCCCTGCTCTGCTTACAATAGATGTCACGCTACTTAAAGGGAGGAAAAACTGTCCTAACCTAGCAAAACAACTGATTAAAGCTGTTAAGAACATCATTTGAAGTTCTATGCATTAGATAAAAACAAATAACACACACTTGTATGTTTGCATCTGAGTTCCACATTGGGAGAACGACCTCTCACTTAGAACGTAATGAGAACTTCACGCGCGTCGCTCCAAGTATAGGTCGGCCTTAAAGTGTCGGCCTTAAAAGTGCAGCAGATACAGTCAATCGTGCTGTCTAAAAAAAAAAAAAAGAAAGCATTTTTAATCTCTTTTAAATCCACTGCATCACTGGAACCAGCTGTAAAGCGACAAATTCTCTGTGTAATAAATTACATCCTGTTAGCCCGAGTCACACAATGAGGGTGTCCAACTACCTGGGAGGCTGCAGATCTTCTTTATTTGTATTTTAAGCTCAGTTATCTAGTTGTCTATCATTAGACAGCATCCTGGTTGGACAAAACTGGACTCGCCAACCTTGTTCGCCGTAATTCACACACTGATCAGCCATAAATTAATGACCACCTGCCTAATTACCGGTTAGGTCCGCCTTTTGCCGCCAAAAAAGCTCTGATCCATCGCTGCCTGGACTATCAAAAAAACAAAAAACTAGTATTTGCAAGATACAGACATATGGTCGTTATATCTCAAGTTGGCGTCAGCTAAAGCTTGGCTTAAACTGCAAGATGCTCTCACGAACTCCCGTTGGTCCCAAGGCCCTTTGGCAGGAATGTTCTGTGCAGTGTTTCAGAAGGACGAGGTCATATCACCTGGCTGTAGCCACAATTCCGGAGAGCTGGGTTTTTTGCATTAAAGGCCAGTGATAAACCCTCAAAATCTGTCTCTCCGCGGAACCTTCAGAGTGGAGCCAACGCTATCTACTACGCAGCGAGACACGGCCACGTCGAGACCCTGAGATTCCTCCATGAAAAGAAATGCCCTCTGGATGTCCAAGATAAGGTGAGCCCGCTGCCGGAGCGCCGCCTCGCTCTCCTCTCACGCAGACGCATCGCCGCACTTATCTGCTTATCCATCAGCCATTACTCACCCACTCCTGCCCAACCAAACCCCTTCGGGACACGTTACTTAGATTTCCCAAAATGCTCGGGGAACAGACACACAAAAACACACGCGCACACGCACACACACACACTGACAGATTCACACGTTCCATCAGCACAGTACACACCTGGTGAGAAAACCGGCTTCTCTGGCATTTTATCAGCTTATTTGCTGTTGCCATGGCAACAGGGCTTGCTGAGAAAGATGTGTGCGCTCGCGATTGCCGGTGAAGCCTCGATCACAGTGTGTGCTTGGGCAGAAGAAATCCCCCCCCCCTTCCCGTCCTTTCTCCCACCCACCTCCCACCCCCCCACCCTGAAAGCATTTTCCAATCTCCTCCATCATTTTACCTGCTGGAGGTGTCCTCATGTGTCTGTGGAAGCTAATGCAGAGTCCTGCTCCGCCAGACCAGAGCTAATCTTCACTCCCGGCACTCTCCTGATTATTATCTAGTTCCACTGCGGGGATCATTAAAGTTTCATTTCACTTTATCACGCTGTAGCCCTGAATGACAAGCTGAGGCGTCTGTGTGTAACCAAATAATTGCCTTTCGCCCTTTCGGCACCTGTTTAATGGCACCAATCTGTCCGGCGTGCTTTTTTTTTTCTTTTTTTTTCTTCTGAATGTTACCTCTCCTTAAATAGATCAGTAAAGTGAAATCGTAAATCTAATGTGTCACGCTGAGTGGTCCGCGTTTCCCCCGCCTTCGAGCGCAGTCGGCGCCCTCGGGCGCCGTTCATACGCGAGCAGCCCTGCCAGCGGGCCGCGGCCGGCCCCGGCTGGCAGCCATAATGGTGGAGCTGACGGATCGATTCCCGACGAGACCGACATCTGCATACAGAGGACAGCAGAACGTGAGCGCCTTGTTTAAGAGGGCGTCCCGGAAAGATGGCAACCGGAGGGGGAACGGCTGGACTGACAGGAACAGGCGTTCCTCTCGCCGCACCCACCCTCCCCCGGTCTAAAACGAGCGGCTGTCGTGCTTTAAAACATCTCCTGCGTCAAGATGGTTATTCGGTGCCTATCACACTGATTCCCCGTCGTCTCCCGCAGTCCGGGGAGACCGCCCTCCACGTGGCGGCGCGCTACGGCAACGTGGACGTGGTGAGCTACCTCTGCAGCATCCGGGCCAACCCAGACCTGTCCGACAGGGTAAGCGCATGTGTGCATGCACAAACGGATACGCGACATGAAGCCGTCGGCGGCTATTAAAGAAGCTTCACCCCTCTATGGCTCCAGGAGCAGGAGACGCCGTTGCACTGCGCCGCCTGGCACGGGTACTCCACGGTGGCCCGGGCCCTCTGCCAGGCCGGCTGCTACGTGGACGCCAGGAACCGCGAGGGGGAGAGCTCGCTGCTGACCGCCTCCGCGAGGGGCTTCGTGGACATCGTGGAGTGCCTGGTGGAGCGCGGCGCCAATCTGGAAGCCACCGACAAGGTAACCAGCTCCGAAATCTCGGGCACAGGTCTAACATGTGTTGTTTGTTTCGGTTGACTTTGACTACCAGGATGATGAGGCAACCAAATGTAAGTGCGTCGGACCTTAAGCTGCTAATGTGGCTCAGCATCTATGTTCCAGACGGGTTTTACAGGCACTCGGCTACCCTGGAGTTTGCTCAGATATAGGGTTGCAAAATTCTGGGAATTTTCAAAGTTGGAAACTTGCCATGGGAATTAACGGGAATTTATGGGAATAAAACAGAAATTTATAAAAATTGAAGGTTGGCCCTCAACAGTGAACTTAAATATAGTTGGGGAAAATATATTGTAGCATCATCTTGGCTAAAACAAGCAGATTCAATGCAATGCAATGCACACAGCACTGCTTCCTGCAGGGCTATTGAGGCCACGCCCCCTGCGTGCACTGTGCACGCCTCCATCACATGCACACATGATTGCTTAAACCCTGGAGGCCACACAGTTGAGCCCAAAGCACAAGACTACTGAAGCCACACAGTTGAGCCTGCTGATTATATAAAGTCAAGTCAGTTTTTTATGACATTATGGGGTAAATATATTTGATCTATAATGGTATTACTGTTTAACCTGCAAAAATTAAATAATCTATTCATACAGTAGCTAGCTAGCTGATAGGTTAAGTGCTAAATGTAAGCTATTTTTCATTTCATTGACCATTTAAGAGGCTAGCTTATTATAGCTATTTACAGTGTATAGCTATAGTTTCCGATTTGGAATATTTCCAAAATGCACCAGCTTAACTTCCCAATGAAAGTTTCCAGAAATTTGCCGGAAATTTTGCGCCCCTTTGCAAACCTACTCGGATATCTCAAATGTCACATTAGGAGTTAAATAGAAGTCATATAATGCCATGGCTGACGTGATCTCACGCAGTGACGGCTTTAGATGAAACATCGCCTCACAGGCAACCACTTGGTTACCGTCTCCTCTCATCTGATTGTTCCCAATACACCTCCAGGATAGTTAAATGCTGTGGCTCGGTGCTTTAATTAAGCTCCAGAGGCTGCAAATGTTTTTGTCAGGAGTTTTTTTAAATCATACTCCACCATGCTAACATCCATTTTTCAAGGACATTACATCCTCAGCCTTGCGGAAAGGCACTGATGTGGCTAAAACTGGAGCAGCTAGTGTCTAGACCTCCACCAAGGCCCAAGTTTGAAAAAAAAAAAAAAAAATAGTTTTTGCTTTGTTAAACACATCTGCCCCAAAATCTAATGGGACCTTCCTCAGCTCATCCTCCACAGCTCCGCCGGGATGGGTGAAATTAGGCCTGGCGGTTTTTTTGCATATCTCCACAAACAAAACAAAAAAACACCCCAGACCATTCAGATGGGGTGAACACATGAGCTCCACGGCGGAGGTAATGAAAACACTGATGCAAGACTAACGCACGAGAGCATCATGCACCTGTCGGGGGGTCACAGTTGTGAGCAAACTGCTGCTTTGCTGCGGTCGCCGCTTTTATTGAGCTGTCGGTTTGACAAGGGGTCTCAGCTGGGGGGGGGGAAGACGTGGACCGCATCAACCCTGCTTTTTATTACCAGTCCTGCTTTGCCCAGCCCGAACAAGCCAAGCAGCCTCCTTGTCCATCTAATATTTTGTGTTGTGCGTGTGTGTGTGCGTGTGTGTGTGTTTTCCCAGGACGGCCACACGGCGCTCCACCTGGCCGTGCGGCGCTGTCAGGTGGAAGTGGTCCGCTGCCTCCTGCGGCACCGCTGCCACGTGGACCATCAGGATCGCCATGGCAACACGCCGCTGCACATCGCCTGCAAAGACGGCAACCTGCCCATCGTCATGACAATCTGCAGCTCCAAAGCCAGCCTCGACCTCGCCAACAAGGTGAGCGCGGCCGCTCTCAATCTCAGGTTTGACACCGGCGGTGCGGTCGTTTAAAAATAAAGTCCTGAATGGCGTGCGGCGGCATGTGAGCCATCGCATCGCGTTAGGCGTGCAGGTCAGACTAGATTATGTGGCCAAAAGTAATTGGACACTGGGAATTTACTCATTCAACACTTCTTCTGAAGGTTTAAAGCTGCAAAAATGAAATTAACCCAGCACGGACAGGGTTCCCACGCGTCCTGGAAAACCTGAAAAACCTGGAAAACGGTTGACCAATTTTCCAGCCATGGAAAACACACATGGAAAATGAGAAAAAAAAGTAAAATGTCCTGGAAAAGGTTGAGTTGTCCTGGAAAATTATTTCTCCTCCCTCTGCTTCTCTCTACTTTGTATTGGAGAGAAAGTAAGAGAAAAGGGAAAGCTGAGGTGAGAATTGCCCAAACCAATATTTTAACCTCAGTTGGTTATGTAACACACTAATCTGTGGGTGTGATTGTGGTATTCTATGATAAATTTGTCATAATTTCAAAGAATGTAAGGGATTTTTTCATAGATATGTTGTAGCCATAGACTGCAGATCTTTTAAATCAGACCTCTCGGGGCGGCAGAGGAATAAACGTAGAGCAATCTGGGTAAATGTCACAATAGAAGGTACAATTACAGAAGGTACACTTCTCCAAAGCATGGGGGGATATATTAGTGTATGTTGTGTTAACTTGACTCGTACTGTAGCAGCTGAAAAAGTCCTGGAAAAGTCCTGGAAAATGATTTCAAGAAAAGTGTGGGAACCCTGACGGAACACTTGCCCACTTTAAGTTAACTCTTTTGTGCAGCAGAGCCCCGACTCCGGCGGCAACTCTGGCATGAACCGTTAGTCAGGTTTTTTTATCGCCCCTTCGTGTGCAGCCAACCTGGCTAATACTCGTGAAGCTGAACGCAGCTAATCCCCGGCAGCGAGCCTCCACACTTTTGGCCGATCATCCCGTCCTAGAAGAGTAAAGGGTGTTTTGAGGCGGCAGCACGTTAGCGGCTTCACTTCGGGAGCTGGACGTTCAGCGAGCCCGTGTGGCTGCGAGGTTTGCGCGTCCGCATACTTGTGACCACGTCCCGCAGCTGCTCCCCACGGGCTAAAAAGCGGGCCTGATCACAGGGATAAGCATCGAAAACAAACACGGGGATTAAAAGGATTCCTGTGGGCGTAAACACGCGCAGCCTCGGGATTTTTTGCAATCGAACCTAATGTGGACTTGGCGATTAGATCTGTAATTCAGCAAAAGGTTTTTTTTTTGTTGTTAAATTCGGTCCTGAGCTCTTCGCAGCTGTTTTTAATATGCTTCAAATTTACCGTGAGCATTTTTCTTCTTTTTTGTTTGTTTCCATGGAAAAGGCTGCTTTTTAAAAAAAAATTATTATTATTTAGATGAACCGGTCCTTTTATGGAACATGCACATATGTGGTTTATATCTTGCCTGAAGGGCCCATCTTGTTTGCCTCTGCGCCAGCCACGACATCCCACACACGTTCCTGCCGGTGCCGATTCCACACTCTGTTTTGACACCATCCATTTAAATGAATTCTGAGATGGTTCTCAGCAGATCTTCCCAGACACCGGTGGCCTCCTCAGCTTTTTTTTTTTGTTTTTTTTCATGTATTCTTAGAGTTGTTTTCAGTGCATCCTGCTGACTGTCTGTATTTTGTCTTCACCATAAACCGGAGGCTGGCAAAGCAGAATAAGAGGGGTGGGACTGATATCGTTCCCCGCTCTGTTTACATCCGAACAGGAAAAAGATGAGTGCCTCTTTGTGGCTTCGAGTTGTGACAGTCGGCAACTGATTGAAATGCCGCATTCAGGGATTTGTTATTGTGCACTGCTTGTTGAATTTTTCCAAAGTCCTAAATCGTGTGGCGGAGAAAGTGTGTCGCTGCGTTTGAAAAGATTGAAGTGGAGGGAAAATGCTGTGGAAATGGTAATGATAGCAACACCAGAAATTATAATCCTATCATTACTTAACTATTATTAAACTATAGAGGACCCACGGCAGCTTTCATTCACAGTTTTATGTTGCTTAACCTGATTCGATGTTCAAACAGATGAAGCACACACCTATCGAGCTCAGCGGTGGGCAAGGAGCTTGTCCAGAGGGCCGTAAAGTATTAAAACGCACGACGCTGAATGATGTTTAACCTAATGAATTTGTTCACGTCAATCGGGCGAACGCTGAGGTTTACAATGAAATGTGCAACTTGAGGTTAGCGGTGGTGAGGTCGAGGTCTTTGGCCAGAATGAAATGCAGAGGGTGCGCGGCGTTGGAGTTGGGTTAAATGGCAGCACAGAGACTCGTTGTAACAATCGACCCTGTGATTCATGAACGTATTGCTTATGTTTATTGTTTTTTTGTTTTTTTTCGGTGGTAGTTTTGTCTTCCTCTGAGGACGTTGCGGGCCAGGTGAGCTATCGTCCACGCGCCTCTCCGGGGCCCGTTGTGTCGCCGTGGCAGTGGCTCACGATGCTAGCTGAAGCGGTGCCGCTGGATTCGTAACGTGACACGATTTTAATGTATCCCGCCGCATTATTTCAGAAAAAGTCTGCCGCTTAAGTAGTCGCCTACAGCAGTTGGAGTGCAGCCGCGAAGCGCGATTCTTACTTGGTGTCTCTCTCGCGTCGCGAGGGCCAGTTCGACCCACGTCATCGGGTGATTTGCATTTGCGCATGCAGGGAAAGAGCCCGGTTCTGCTTCCCCTCTCTCTCTCTCTGTATGTTCAAGTGCCGGAGGTAGAACACAAGACGTGTTCCCCGTGCACAGACACAAGCAAAGTGATTGTATTTACTGATTTACTGCCGGTTTCGTTGAACTGCGGCTGAACTTCATGTTTTGTGTGGAGTGAGGTGAGAGCGGTGCATGCAGGTTCGCCTCGTCGCATGTGTGCCATCACATTTAATAATCTATTTGCAGCCATGTTGGAGGGAAGTAACTATTACAGTGACCTCCAGCATATGGGCATTAATAGTGTTTTAATACTAAAAATGAGAAACTTTCCACCTCACTGGAGCAGACATTCGTCTCCCTGTCGGTTTATTTTGGTTCTTCCTGGATTGTCCTTACCCTGCTATTTTTGACATCTGATAGAAGTTAGTTAGTTAGAACCTAAAGGTTGTTGGCTTGATCCCCTGGTCCAGTGAGGAAAAACGAATCATGGGGAGTGAAGAAGCTAATCACTAAAAAACTAATCTGCTGAAGAACCTTTTCAGGATTCAGGATTTCCAGTGTTTTATGGGTGATTCTACTTTGTTTTTTTTCCCAGTATGGCAGAACTCCCCTCCACCTTGCATCCAACAACGGCAGCCTGGAGGTCGTCCGCCACCTCTGCCTGTCTGGAGCCAACATTGACGCCGTCACCAACGTAAGGTCACCACGCAGCTTTCTTCCTCGCTTTCCCCAGGCAGGCGCCCCGACGCGTCATATGTTGCATAGCAAGTGATTGTTGCAGGGAAACGCACCACTTCCAATGTGGTTTTTTGCAACCTTGAGTGAAGCCTGCCTGAGTCTTCATTCATATGTATTCAGTTCTATCATATCCGACACCATGACGACACGGACATGCATCCAGTGCAGGTTTCGGCGCTGGGCTCATGTATCATGTATGGCGCGTATTTGATCACACACTGGCTTATTTGTATGGTGAGCTAATTTTCTGCTTGACCTGCGGAGCGAGTCACTTTTCATTACTTGCGCGCCGAACAAAAAAGTAGAAAAGCTGACGGCGGCTTTTTGACTCCCAACTGGATTTAACCTTCATTATATCAAAGCTGCCCTTCCTCTTTTTTTTCTTTTTTTTTTAAACTTCCGCTTCCTTTGATGGTTCCAAGCTTAAAAATTTTAATCTCTTTTCTCCATTTGCTTTTGATTTAAACTCTCCCAGCCCCGATGCTCAGTGTTAAGTCTCCCCGTTATGTAGTTTCCACTTTTTAACAGTATTACAGAGTCTTAATTGCCCTGCATGTGCTTGTTTTAAGGCCTCGCTCAGTTATCACTCCAACCATCATCTATTAACGCTCCTGAAATACTCGAAGCCGGTGTTTCAGTTTTATCGAAGGACCTCCTGGCAGCGCCCCCGCGCATTAATTTCACGCTAACAGGACCGAGCTCGTATCTGCGTCTGAGCGAGGAGAGCGTTGCCCGTGAAATCTGACAAGCGCTGGAAAAAGTGTGCCGACTTTGCCGTCAAATAAGTTTTTAAACTCACTTCTTTCTGTTGGTCAAACCTCTAAGCGTATATGAGGTCTCACAACCAAACCTCCGTGTGATCTAGACTGCCGTTTCCTGGCACACTGAGGTCCCTGCGTTGAGAAACGCTGCGTTCCTCAGTAGTCCCGTACATTGGAGTCGTTGTTCAAGTTCATCGGCATCCACTCCCTCCTTCCACAAGTTGGACAAAACTGACGTGCGTCCGTGCGTCTCTGGTTCTATGGCAACACCATCAGTTACCCTGGTGATTATCAAGTGCTTTAAGAGGATTTTGCTATCCCGCATCACGGATGTCCCCCCCACACACATCTGGACGGCCAGCAGTTTACCTTTCGAGGGGACGGATCTATGGAGGACGCCGTCTCGGTCGCGCCTCATGCGACCTTGACCCACCTGCAGCATCGAGCTCATGTGCTTTCCACGGACTGCTCCGCTTTCAGTACAGTAATCCTCTGCAGCCTGGGATTAGACACCTCGCCGTGTTCGAGGATGATGGAGTTTTTCACCCGTAGAGCACAAAGTGTCAGGACAGATGTTTACAACACCTCTTCAACCCTGATTCTCAACCCTCGGTGTGCTCAGTCCAGTCATATTCAACCCTCTTCACCCCCTTCGCCCCCACGCTGGGACTCAAAACCAACAAATGAGGAGGTCCAACAAGGGTGTTGCTGAGACAGTAACCTCGTCATGAAGATGACTAAAACAACAGAGATCATCTGCGTCTTGAAGGACGATCCTTAGGGCAGTTATGAATCTCACCAGAATTTCAAATAAACTTTCCTGAGACTTTGAATAACTTCTAAGACACGAAACATGCAGTTAAATGACTGAAAGCAGCAATGAGGAACATGTTTTTACAACAGTGGGGCTGGACGTAAGGGTGGAAATGGAGTTCCCGATTCTCAGCGCAAAAATGAGAACATATATTTCAGATTCGGCTTACCCACTGTAATGACCACATCTGTGTGTGCCAGACACCAAAGTAAAAACTGAGGCTAAAAACATCTGCCTGAATCAGGTGTTAGAACTTTAATTGTCTCCTCTGACAGGATTTTTCTTGCATATTCTCAAAGAAAATCATCAGGTAGTTCAGGAGCTCACGAAACCCCTTTATGATTCACCGCGTTCATCAGCGTCACGTTTATACAGTATATCTGATATCTGCGAAATATTTGAAATGGCACACGAGATGTAAATCATCCGTTAATTCATTTTTCGTCAGTAAAATCCTCAACGGCATTTAATCAGTTAATTATTCATCATTAACATCCCCGGCTCACGTAAGCCGTTTTCCATTCAACTCCACAGTGGAGTAGTTGGTTCCCTCCATGAGCAAACGGTTGCATAAAGAAAAGTGTCAAATATAAAAGTCTCACATTTTTGCGGCGCCCGGGCGGCAGGTTAGCCCGCCGAGCGCTCGCACCGCCGCCGGCAAAGTGCTCTTCTTAAACCGTTGAGGGGCCGACATGTGCGCGTGTGTGTGTGTGTGTCACGTCTCCGGTGAGCCGGGGATCAAATGGAGGAGCCAGACCGGAATCTGTGTTTTTTATCTGGGTGTGATGTGTGTGACCTCACAGATAAAAGGAGATCATGTCCGGTGATGGGGTGTTTTGGTTTTTTTTTTTTTAGCTACTGCACACAAAAGTGGTTTTACACTCGGTTGTGATTGATAAGATCGGTCGGAAGCTTTCAGTATGTCTTCCATGCATATGAGGGAATTTTTATTTTTTTCATGGCACGTTGTTTTATCTTATTATCTGTTTGAATTCATTCACAAGTAAATTTCAAGTAAATGAAATCCTAACAGATGCTGAGTGGATTTCCAGAGACTTTTAAGGCTGTTTCATTCAGCGTTTAGTGTCATACTGGTTCCATCCTCAGCGCAGTAACCAGGAGCACTGGGGTGACTGCGTTCGTTATGTAAAAGTAGCGATGTAGTCATATTTAGCCATGTCGAATCAGCCCTCAGATCTCAGATGATCGAATTTACACCAAAGCTTCTTCGTCATAAATGCAGGATTTCTGCAAAAGTGTAGTGTCACTCCGTCCTGGGGGGAGGTGCTTCTCATCCTCTCATCGTGCTGAAGGGTCCCCTCACTTCTTGGCTCCTCCCAATGAGGGCGTGAGAGAGAAGTGCGAGGCTGAACGGAGGAACTGAAGATGCCACGCCATTACGATTCCATAATGCCAAGAGATACTTATTGTGTGCGAAATTGTTATGTCGCTTGATAAAAGACTTCCACGTATGATACATCTGTGTTCCCTCACCCATTAGCCCTCCATTTAGGGGACTGGAAAGTGCTTTGTGACGGTGAAGGGGGCAGGGGGGCGTTTTCCAGGTTGCATTAGGAGATGGGAAGCGAGGGCGCGCAACTCATTACATAATAACCACAAATTTTAGTTCTTTTGTCGTGACTCATTTCAAGGACATAATTCTTCTCCCTCGCCTCTGGTGAGAAAATATGTATCTCACCTGCTTTAATCAGATGAGTGTAAGGGCTATAACATAAAAAAAAAGAAATAAAATAAACAAAGCTTTTATGGAGGAGCTCCTTTGGCAGATGTGCCACGCGGAGGGACAGCACAAGCTTTCTCCGGCTGTTAATATTGCATGACAGCTGATGCGCTGTGCATATTTAATCCAGAAAGCCCATACCGAGATGTTTTATTCATTGTCCAGCGGCCGTGCGGTCAGCGCATTGTCGAGGAGCAGCCGAATCGGAATGAACGATGGCTCATTGGTTAGTGTGGGGGGAGGGGGAGGCGTCTTAAAACCTGACTAGTGGGCATCGCATCTTTAAAAGGAGACGCCGTGTGTGTGGTCTGATAGTCATTTTCAATTTGTAGCAACACTTTACCCTTTATTGCATCTGTCGGTTGCCAGGACGTGGTAACGCCAGTCCCACCTGGCCATCTGTGAGAGACCCGCTGATCGACTTGCGTATTAAATCCCACGTATTATGTTTACATTTTATGAATTCAGTTGATCCAAAAACAACTTTAAAGTGGAGGCTTGCGTGCTCATGATATGACGCGTGGGCCATTTTAAGAAGTGAGGCATTTTAGGGGCTTAAAAGAGACATCATTTTAAGCACAAGTTTTAAAAGTTAGCATCGTTTAGAGAAAAAAAAATAAAAAAAAATAAAAATGAAGCAACCGGCGAGCAGCGTCTGTTCTGAACAAGCCCGTCGGAGCATCCCCGCGGCGGGCCGTCGCAAGTGGGAGGTTCTCCGTGGGCGTTCCGGGCTGTCACGGCGGTTCGTCCCGGCGGAGCAGCAGCCAGAGACGGACGCCGACAGATGGAGGCGGCGGAAGACGGGCAAAACCCATCGGAGCCAGAGTGTGTGTGTGTCGGTGTGTTCAGGCGGGAATGGCGAGAGTGACAAATGAGGGCGAGTTGTAGAGCCAGACGGAGGAAACGGATGAGGGTGCGCGAAAAGTGTGTGTGTGTTTCTGTGTGTGTGGAGTGTGCAGCCACAATCAGCTGCGAGAGGTCAGAGCTTAAAGGTGTAATAACTTGACCTAAGAAATAAAGGTCATTTCAGCCGTGTTCCAACTAAAGCTGTGCTCAGAGTGGATTTTTGATTTGCTCATCAGTATTTGAGACTCAAAGCACCAGATATGTTGTTTTGTATGTATATTTCTTCAATTTATTGCTGAATTATGACGGAGATGCATCGATCAGCCATAACATTATGACCACTGACGGGTGAAGTGAATCACACTGATCATCTGGTCACCATGGCGCCTGTCAGTGGGCGGGATATATCGGGCTGCAGGTGAACATTCTGTCCTCAAGGGTGACGTGTTAGAAGCAGGAAAAATGGGCGAGAATAAGGATTTTGGCCACTTTGACAAGGGCCATGTTGTGGCTCGACGACTGGGTGAGAACATCTCCAGACCTGCAGCTCTTGTGGGGTGTTCCTGGTCTGCCGGACCTATCAAAAGTGGTCCATGGAGGGCAAAGCGGTGAGCTGGTGTCGGGGTAATAGATGGCCAAGGCTCATTGATGCACTTGGGCAGCGAAGGCTGGCCCAGTCAGGCTGCCCACGCTGACCCATCAATTGGTAAAAGCACCAACAATGGACACAAGAGCAATGGAAGAAGGCGTCCTGCTCTGATGAATCCACTTTTTTTTTTTTTTTTAACATCACATGAACGGCCGGGTGCATGTGCATCATTTACCAGGGGAGCACATGGCACCAGGATGCACTCTGGGAAGAATTGCATAACACACCAGATGCGGTGTGATGCTTTGGGGCAATGTTCTGCTGGGGAACCTCGGGTCCTGCCGTCCATGTGGATGTTCCTTTGACACGTAGCAGCTACCCAAGCATTGTTGCAGACCATGTCCCCTCCTTCCATGGAAACGGTATTCCCTGATGGCAGTGGCCTCTTCCAGCAGGATAACGCTCCCAATACAAAGCAACAACGGTTCAGGAATGTTTGAGGAACACAAGAACCAGTTCAAGATGTCGACTCAGCCTCCAAATTCCCCAGATCCCAACCCATTCGATCATCTGCGAGACGTGGCGGACAAACAAGTCCAACCTCAACTGACCTCAAACATGTCTGCATTCTGTGCTGCAGTATCTCGTTATGTAAACTCTGTAATAATGTATTATGTTGCGGTATGAACCTTTTGGAGCATTGCAAAAACCCCGAGTCAGATTCACCATGCACATACAATTACCCAATAAAGCTGATTTGGATTCTGGACTGGCCGCGGTTGTCCAGCGCCGATTGAACACTGAGCCAAAGTCTTTAAACGATGAAATAACAAACACGTTAACAAAGCCGGAGGAGATGTCGGGGGGGGCCTCCTTGAGACTTCTCATGCATAAATTCATGCACACTCGTCTGTCTCTTTTTTTTTATTTTCCTCAGGATGGAAAGACCGCAGAGGACTTGGCTTCAGCCGATCACCACGAGAGCATCGTTGCGTTGTTGGGCAAACTTAAAAAGGTAGGAGCAAAACAAACGGGCCAACTGTTCGTCACAGCAATGTGCCAAATGAAGTCGGGTTCATTACTTCCTTTCCTAGCTGAAGCACGATATGTTTGACACTTTTAATGGGATTAAGGGAAAGGAACAACCGGGCGGGCGGGGGGGACCAGGTTTCGCAAACATTCATCACACTTGGTCTATTTCAGTGCAGAGGTGTGGAGAGAGGCGCCTCCAGCAGCAGCCGCGTGTTACATTTTAGCTTTCCCACCATTTCCAGTTCTCGCGGCGGAGCGGGGACCCGCACATGCAAGTGGAGGACAATGTAAAACGGTTAAACGGTTGGATTTTTTTTTTTTTTTGTCAAAACCTCGGAATCATGCGTCATTTGAGTATTTTGGCCGCCGCTTTTGTCCGGAACCGTCCGGGCTTCGGCGTCCTTCACGGTCGCGATAATGGCCGTCTCTTGCTTGGCCTCTCGTAAGGGAACATGAGGGAGGTCCGTCCGGCGCTCCCGGCCCGAGCCCAGTCGCATCCGGCCAAAGCTGATTGTGACCGATGTCTCTCCGAATCCTCTTCATCAGAAAACCCTGCTGAGATTCAGTGCGGAGCGTGAAAGCACGAAAGCAGCAACTGTGAAAACAGTCATCCTTTGCATATGTTCGGCTAATTTAAGGCACGTTGGCACGGCGATGGCGAAGCAAAGGCTGACGAGTTCTCTCTCTTTTTCTTTTTTTTTTTTTCTTCGAAGAACCAGGCACAGAGAACCTCCGAGAGAGTTCAAATTAATTTATTTCGAAAGGAGAAGTTATCCCCTGCCTCGATGTGAATCAGGCTGCTCGGAGTTAGAAATGTTAGTTATTGAAAGCGCTAGCATAACCCCCGTGGGCGCGCGGAGTGCTTTCACAGCCCACGCAGCCGCTCGGCATCCGAGGCCACCTGATGCATGACTCATTTTGAGCGACTCGCATTTTAACACGCGTTATCTCTCGAGCTGGCAGATTTACAGCGGGCGGCGTGAGCGTTCGGCGCCTCAACGCCCCGAATGTGCGGCGTTTTTTTGTTTTTTGACACAAAAAAAACTTGGTTTTCACAGATTTGTCAGCCATTGCATGTACATGTAAACCCGGATCTTACAAAGAGGATCGAGAGCAAAGTGGGAATTGATTTTTGAATGGAAAATAAATGAACCTTGAAATGTCATTAAGACATGAATAATGATGAATAATGAGGTAGCCCGTATGTGAGGGGGGAAAAAA